>VXBB01002367.1:78193-111709 GCA_013399915.1 Illadopsis cleaveri
AAAAAAAAAAGAGTAGTTTAAATGCTAACATCTTCTTACTGGTACCTTTCACAGACTAATCAGCACAGCTTTTACAGTTCCTACCTTCTTCATCACTTCAACTCGTCTGACTTTGATTTTTACTAACTTTCTTTTTACCTGCTTATTTTTATGGTTAAAGAGTTCTTCAGTGTCTTGTTTTCTCTCTGCTTCCACCCCTTAATCAACAGACCTACTGAATTTTTAATAAATTATTTCATATGCTTACCAATTTATGCATTTACACCCCCAGGTCTTAAGTTATTTGCATCTCCATAAATGCTCCTTTTGCATCAAACATAGGCCACTGCTGTTTGCCATTATTTCACAATGAATAATTTAAATCAATTAAATTAAAATGTGATTTTTGTACTCAGCCTCCTTTACCTAGGTTTCATGTCAAAAATTATTATTTCATCCTCAAAATCTTGACAATGAAGAGCTTCATATTTATGTGATACATATTTTTATCTGGTAGTTTGTAAACTTTATACAGAACCTTTTTTTATATTACATTATTGTTACGGTAGTGTATGAAAGTGGTTATGAGGGCTTGGGATTTTTTTCTTTTTCATTTTTTTACTATGTAAAATTGTAAATACTGAATTAGGGGATCAATGATCTTTTGCAGAATTTCTGTCAATAAAACTAGTTTTCACACAGCGAAAAGACTGCTTTTTAAAGTCTATTTTTATGCTTCAAATTTTAAGGGTCTTCCTGGTTATTTAGAAGGTCCTAATAAAATTAATCAAATTAGAATAGAGACTTAATTCCTTTCTTCTGCTTTCTTTTCTTTGTAATCCGATCCAGAAAATAAAAGAAAAAAGTATACAGTTACAAAAAAAGAGTGATTTATTTGATGAGTATTATAAATATTAATCCACTATCTATAGATCACATAATAACCTCTAACATCTCTGAATAAGATGCAGAACATTCTGCCTTTTAGCTGCTTTAGACTAAGGCAACTGTGACAATTGAAAATGGCATCCCAATCTTCTATATTGTTTATGAAAGGAATCAGAGTCTTTGGAATGGATACTAGAGGAAAAAACCCACTAAACACATGCAAGTAAATATAAAGAAAGCATTGGTCATGGTGACAGCCAAGTTTTGGGTTTTATTTAATGTCTTTGGACTATATACTCTTCCTGAAGATTAAATCAGTTAAGTACTTTGTAGTAGACAAAGTATTGTGTGTAGACATTAATATTTATTTACTGTTTTAATATTTTTACTGCTACTAGAAGAGGAATTATTCTCTCATCCTGAAGCACTGAAGTATTAATATGGATTCAGTAGGATCTGGGAGTTCATATTCTCCACTGTAGTACTTCTGTCATGAAGAAAAACTGAGAGAAATCTCTCAAACTGAGGAAAATTACAATTCTATTTAAAAAGAGAAACTTAGGGTAGTAAGTTTCTCTAATCCAGACTGTTCTTGTGAAGTTCATCAGAAATTTAGTTGCAATCAAGGAGTGGAAAATGGAGAAAAAAATACTTACAGACATATTAAGTAACATCCTGTCCTTGTGGCATGAGGGACAGGTAGGAAATTGCCAGTATACACAGGAGAAAATACCAGCTACCTTGGGTGACAGTTGCATCCTAATGAATGCAAATCTAAATGTGGATAATTTTTTTTTAAATATCTAATTCAAATGCAAGCAAGCCATGTAATACAGATACACTTTGCTTAGTAAATGATAACACTTAACTCTAAAGCAGTACTTCTCACTCCTGAGCTAACTCATACAAAGGTTAGCACAGCCTACCTGCAAGTCCTTCTACTTGAAGTGAATAATACCCAGAAAAGCCATGTCATTTTCCAAGTCAAACAGATTTATGACAAAAGTAGCATTTGAGGTACTATAGAAGGGAAAAAGTTTGAAGGTGATCGCAAAACACCAGAGTAGCTTTTTTTTTTAATGTGGCCTCTGGTTCAGTAATATCCATGGGGCTTGTTCAAATGGGTCTAAAAACCACCCATTGCTTAAATGGAAACTTTTAAGATGCTGGCATAAAAGCTCAACAAAACCTTGAGTTTCTACAGATGTTCAGTGCAGTAGCGTAATGGGAAGCTGTTTTTCCTGGTTTTATTTGCTTTTATATTTAGTGAAACCATAGTTAAGTTCTATAGCATCTGCTGTAGAAAACTAGAATATGGTGAAGATTAATGCTCCAATGTCAGAAGTTGCAATTCCATTGCAATGATTTTTCCACTTCCAGTTTTTATTATTTACAGGTTTTTATCACCTAAAGAACCTGCTTGAAACATTTCAGTATTTTATAAGCCTGACCACATTTACAGACAATAAATGAATAACTGAATATGAATAAAGTGATGAAGAAACACATAAATTATATTCTTATATTACTTATGCTGGAATTGCCTCTCTGTTAATATAGACTGAGGCTGGAAGATTTACAACTCTTCCTAGACAGTTTGGAGGGCTGGATGACAAAAAAATCCCAGCATATTTGTACTCTTTTCTGTGCTTCTACACAACAGGAAGGCACTGGTTTAGGTTTTACTGCTTTGTGGACTGTCTCCTTGGCTGACATAACTTTTACTACATGGCTGAGAAATCAAAAAAAAAACCAAAACAAAAAACCCCCAAAGTATTGGTATACAGGAGACACAGAACAAAAGGGGAAAAAGAAAAATGGCTAAAATTGCCAGTGAATTAAGAAGAGTATCAACAAAGGCAAATGGCTAAAAGAAAAGAATAAGGACCTTTAAAATACAGAAAATTATATGGCACACATTCAGTAAATTTCTGTTCAAAGTGTATAAAAAAATCTTTGGATATGTCACAAGGAGGAGTCATCCTGGCTACAATGCACTGAGTTCTCTGACAAAGAGCTACCTTGATGCTTATTGCATTAAGCCCAAGGCCTGAAGCAATCAGAGGCTACCAAAGGGAATGGGGAAAAAACTGCATGTACGAAGTGGTATTTTTCAACTCTTTCAAAGCCTGGCTGTGTTCTTCGAGCACTGTTCTTTTACACCCTCAGTGCAATGCCTTCACAGAGTGAACAACTTGTCCTGTTTCTCCTCTTCCTACACAGCACTTCTGAGGAGCCAATATTTGCACACACTCGGTGGTTGAAGGACGTACCGCAGTTACGGGATGTTTTGCGTTTGGGATGTTCTACTCCTTGATGAAGACTCCAGACCGCACAGCCAATACAACAGTAAAAGAAAACTTCTCACTTCTCTGTTCAGACTGCTAGCAAAGAGGACTTTTCCAGACTATAAACTTGGTTTTGTTTTTTTTTTCTTTTGGAGTCTCATGTGTAAAAAGTTTTTTGTATTTTATTGAGCCATTCCAACTTTAATCTGCCTCCCTAAGGAAAATATAGTGCATCTATGTAACCTACAAAACATAAGAAATGTACCATTTAAGTCAGTAAAAGGTCTTCCCAGTGGGAAACACTTTTAAAAGTATAGTATTTTCATATTTCTTTTTGATACTAGTCTGCCTCTGCCTAGATAAAACTACAGAACTGTTAAAATTACCTTTTATGTAATTTGGAACAAAAACCCCCCAAAACCAACATAAACCAGAAAACACTTCACAGAAATAGAAAAAAGCATCTCTTTTGCTTCTCATTTGAGAAAAGTTGAGCATCTGTTTTTCACTGTTTTTAAAACAGAGAAAAGACCAGATAAAATAATTCTAATTGAATTCAGAATTAAAAATTAAAAACAATGTACAATAATGGTCTTACTTAATTTGCTACTCCTAATTTTACCTTTTTAAACATGTATCATTATCTCTTCCCATTTAATACACTTGAGGCAGACTGAAGAAAATTGAAAAAATAAGATGAAAGTTTTCAGAATGGTAGTGCATAATTTAAAGACTCTGCTCTCAGTCCTAGTGAAATCACACATTGCAGCTGATATTTCTTCCATCAACATATTTGAAAACAATCAAACTGATCACGGTATCTTTAGATCCTCCGTTAGAAAAAGAAATGTTACACTAGTTAAATGTGACATTAAAGTGACGCTGTAAACCCCAAATAGCATTATAGAGAAATAAGGTAGTTTTCTAGTCAAAATCAGTTTATTTTCAATTTTGCCATGCCTTCTAGTTTGATTCTGTATCTACTGACACTAGGACTTCTAATATTTGACTTTAAAGGGAAAAAAATAGATCTCTTCCGGCAGGTAGTTAATGTTATGCTCTTGTCTGTCAAAGTGGCAATTTATTTTATACTTTTTTTATCATACCTTGAGAATTTTGCACATTATCTCATAAACTGAAAATGTTTTCTCAGCTCTTGTCCAATCCCAGGTTGTGACCTTTAAAAAACAAACAAAACACAAAATAAATTTAAAAAGAAATGAAGTTATTTTTGTTGGTTTCAAGAATTAAATTTGTTAACAAAAAAAAATTTCCCTAAACTATTTACATTGATTAAAATATATTCAGAAAGACCAAGCGCTGCCTCAAAACAACAATTAGCAGGGACCAGACTGTTCCATCCAGGCATTGCTTAGGAGATATCCTCCCTGTCCTTACAGTGCAGTTCCTTTGCATGCAGCCTGCTCTATGCAATATGATGATACTTCCCCTGGGAACTTGCAGAGGTTGCAGTGAGACGCTGAGAGGATCCAGCCCTTGAATTCATCTCACAGAGCCAGGGCCCTGTCTATTAGAAAACGTGTTTCTCACCACTTTCCTCCTTGTAATTGCATGCCACTACCTGCTTCCTATCACCGAACAGGGTTTGCAAATCCATAAAACCAGTCTCCAACCTTGCAATGTCCCAGACACTTAACCCACACACCTTGAAATCCAAGGTGAAAAAACAAATGATGAGACAACACAGGCAGATATTCACTCTCTTTTTTTCGTACCAAGATTAATCTACTCCTAAATTCTAGCAAACTAAGATTTGGAGAATAGTCTTTAAATTTTTTTTCCTCTTTGTTTTGGGATTTCACAACTGTTTTTAACTGTATTCATTTTAGGCAACTGTTTCACACAGAAAACTGTATATATAAAAGAATTAAGGTAAATCATGAAAGGGAAGGTGTTAAGACTTAAATGAGGCAGAAAGGGATAGATGAATATATTCAGTAAGGGAAGAGTTAAGGCAATACCATAACAGTGTATAAAATTTCCAAGGAAAACACAAGCAGAAAAAAGAATATTAAAAGTCTAAAATACAGAAGAAGTCATGTAAAAGAATGAAATTGAGGTTATAAATGAAAGAATAATTATCTTAATGGTAAGGCACCTTGGGCAGCAGCCCATATTCAAAGGAAGAGAGCTGTATCATTAAATTTGTTAGGCACAATGAAGAGGTTGAAGAAAACATACATTACTGCTTCTACAAAATTCAAGATAACCTTTTTGAAAAAACTTTAATAAAACAGATTCCAGAGCCCAAGGAATGAAATATTATATGAGCTCAATTTATCTCTTATGTAAAGAGAAAAATAATCATTTACAGATGAAAATTATTTTGATGTTGTATGAGAAAATTCTATCTCTAACTAATTTTTAGTTAAAACATTCTTGTAATGGAAAGTCCTTTAAGGAAATCACAGGCAGGAATGAAAAGTTCAAACCCACAGTGTTATAGTTCCCCTTCTATTAGAATTTTCTTTATTTGCAGTCATTGTCAAATGCTTGAACTGTGGGTATTAAACCACAAAGCTCTTCTCTCTTCTATGGACAAAAAGATAAATTTTTCACCATGAACAGAAAAATGGGGAGAGGAGTCTTGCTACAGCCCCACTGAGCCCACAACACCCAGTCACATCAGATGAAGTCACATTGTGCCATGAGGAAAAGTTGTTATTATTGTTCCTGAAGCACAAAGTCATTTGGAGCTATGTTTAAAAATTTACAATAGGCTCCATACTTTGGGGGAAAATATAAGAGCTCCCTCCTCTCCCCTGGTTTCCTGCTTTTGTTTGTACCTGTAAAAGGATTTCTTTTCAGCTCAAACCAAAACTCTTTCTGTATAAAGATTTGTGCAAAGCAAAAGCAATTGTAGAATTAAGACACCCATAAAAATTGCTGCATAATTCACTTTTGATGTTTTAACTTAAAATATTGAGGAGCAAAAGAAAGGGTGTTAGTGGCTCTTTCTTAAGTAAATTTCCAATTATAAATTGGAAGAAATTGAAACCCACCAGACTTGACACAATTAATAATTCTAAAGAAAAAGAATGTACCAGGAAATAATATAAAAAATAATAGTAAAGAATTAATTTTCTTTAAAAATTTCAAAATGCAAATAAGGAACACTAGGATTGCTCCTTTATCTGAGCATGGGAATTAGAAGTACTTTTTATCAAACAGATACAAAACAAGGCAGGGGGAGGCTGTTGATAGACATCATTGAAACACATGCTTCCCTAATGTGTTAGACTTTGGCAGAGACTGGGGAAATACTTTGTTTGATTTTCTGGTTAAGAAAGCTTGCAGGACATCTCTTTTGACAAAACAACTTTGTCCAAGTAACTTATGCTGCACATATAATTAAAACAGTTTTTATTTTAACTACACTTTATATATCTCCTAAAAGAAGCTCTGAAAGTGTCACTGAAACTTTGTTCATAATATATTCTAATCCCTGGAAGAGACAAACCTGCAGAATAGCAACATAACTGTATGTGTAAAAGTTTGCATATAGAAAATAGGATTTTAGAAATGTGTAATTATTATATACATTGCATGTTAAAACTGGATATCTTTAAGGTCCCTTCTAACCCAAACATTCTACAATTCTATGTCTTTAAGGCAGCTCTGTAGGAACTCTCCCTCTGTCCTAAAAAAAGCATGCTTATCTTTCTGCTTCCCTCCTACTCCATGAAGAGAAAATATTTTTCTCTTTGTTTGAACAGTCTTTCTAATTTAGACTAGGAACCAGAATCTGGCAATACAGATTCATTTTGTGCTTGCAGCTGAGCTGAAACAAGAGCTGTAAAAACTCAAGGATGGATTTCTTGTCTTACATAAAAGCAGCTTGCCAAAATTTTCCTTACTCACATCACCATGGTTCAGATTCTTCATATGAACATGTTCTTTTCACACCCATTAATCACCTCCCATCAGACATTTACCCCCTACAAGTATATTATTCCCATAAATTTATGATTCTTAAGTGAAGAGGCTTGTCGTCTCTTCCACAGTTCTTAAAAAAGAACAATCTTCCTCTTTTGTATTAAACAAGATTTTTCATCATTGATTCTGATTCTATCTAGTACCCAGAACTGAGCTGGTTTTACTTGACAGGCAGCAAATGCTCAAGTAGATCTGGCAAAGACAGGAGAGCTGGTTTTGAATCAAGGTGCTTGTTAGCATAATCTGACATTTTAATCTGATCCTGAAAAATATCCACCCAAAAAAGGCAAGCTCCCATTAGTAGAACTGAGAGAGCCAAAATCCCACACCCATGAATCAGCCTACAAACATTGAACACATGAAGTTTTCAGTCCATACTTACTTCCATCCCCCATGTCTTTCACATGTTTTTATACCCTCTGCTAAACAAACACCAGTAGTTGCTGATGATCAATCTACAGATTGGCATCTAAAGATGGCTTTGAACTACCTCAGGAAGAGGTTGATCCAGGAGGTGGTAGATGCCCCATCTCTGAAAACATTCAAGACCAGGTCAGACAGGCTCTGAGCAACCTGCTCCAGTTAAAGGTGTCCCTGCTTGCTGTAGGGAGGTTGGACTAGATGACCTTTAAAGCTCCCTTTCAACCCAAACTATTCTATGATTCTGTTTCAGGCAGGAAGGAGCTACAGCTTGGATCTGACAAACAGAGAGCTTAGCAGCAGTCAGAAAGGTCACCCAATAAACAGTAAAAATTAATCCACATGATTCTTCCTGCTGCAGGCATGGGACTGCTACTGTCTCCTTAGCAACTGGCTTAAAAGTTAGCTAGAGGATTTTTACTGCAGCTTAGATGTACCATAAGACTGAGAAAGTAAATTGCTGAATATGACAAGTGCTAAAATTTTGTCTAGTGTCCCCTATGAGATTCCAATTAAGATATTTAACTTAAACAATTTCATTTGATTCCTCACCTTCCTTTTGGTGCTCTCAAGAAGCAAAAACTTACATTCAGGATGGACTCTAAATAGAAACATATTGTCATCACCACAGCATGTAAAATCTTTGGTATTTCCCCAAATCTCAGCAGTTTCACTAGAATGATTGTTCAGTTTAAATCTAACCATCTTGCTTCAGGCCGTTCTGTCTGCCAAAGGATAATTAAAAGCTCCCTTTTAACCTGAGCAGATTTCTCTTTTATTTTTCTAAGTGCTCATTTAAGTGGGGGAAAATAAATTCTTGCTAGATACCCAATCATCTGATGAAGAGCGGTTTTCCCTCACTTCTATACCACACACCTTGGAACTTTTCAATGCTGCTAGCTGCAGTCCTGCTAGCCCAAAGAGTGATATCTCATTGTGAAAGACTTGTACACATTATATGACATAATTTTAATAAAATTTATTCCCACTAAGCATGAGAAACATACTTACTGGAGGTGCTATAAATTTATACAGGGAAGATCCCCTCAGAGCTAGAAACTTTGGTGTGTACATTCGGTCCTGAAGGGAGTCTTGTTCCCGTTCTTCCGTCCAGCCCATGTAGACTATCTGACAAAAAAATCAACAGTGTGACAATTTCTCAGAACTTTTCTTGTGTTGCAAGTACTTCATGTGGATAAACTGATGTCTGTCAAATTTAACATAGCAGCAAACCTTGAACCCCAGGCACAATATGGTACATTGGCAGTTTTTATAAAGGATGCCTGTTAGGACAATGCAAAAACATGAGAAGAAATGCTTACTGTATTAGCAACAACAAAAAAATGTAAACCACATACTCTAGGGATGTTAAAGGTGCTTTCTACATATTTGCTGACAGATCATGTCAGTGAAATTTAATGCAAGTGAAGTGTAAGGAACCACCAGTCAGGAATCCTAAGTCAAGCAACTGCTATTGCACAGTAACATAGATCAGCCTCCACATGCAAGGTCACAGTTACGCATTAAACAGTGTAATCTTACAAATTTAATTTCCAACTAATGTAAATTATTTTTTTTTTACTCTCTGAAAATCTCTCTGTAGGAGTTTTGAACCTTTTTGCCTAGAAATAGGAGATTAGCAGACTGTTTCCGGTCACTATTTTGAACAGACTTCAGCTAAGAAGTGACCAGAATCCTGTAGACCCTTACCACCACCTGCAGATCTTCCGACACAGATGCTTGAACTAGAACTTATTCCAACTCACTTTAGGATGTAATTTCCTACCCATCCTATATAAGTTTGAGTTATTTAATATCAAATCCTTGAAGAGTAGAAGAACATGAGTCAAATGCTATGCCAGCTTCTGGAGAACCACTGAACAGGGAGTAGACACATCACAGAATTTTTGATTTATAACCATGCCATTAGTAATAAAATACAGTTTTCAGTGTGTGCTGGTACGCTACTGTTACGGAAAATAGTTCATCTCATATTTCATATAGTGCTGCTAATGAGATAGATCTATATTTAAATGTCTCTGTGAAACTGATTTCTACATTAACAAAGAAAGTATGGGACATTCTCTGTCTTAAATGTCAGTAATGATCATGTAAGGAAAATTGTAATAATTATGTAAGGAAAAGGTTCAAAAGTCAACGAATTTGTAAGTGCACCTAGTATGAATGGTATGAATGTCCCTAAAATCAATGTTTTTACTGCATGTTTTATCCGCCCAGATTTTGAATGTTGTGTACTTTTCAAAGGAAATTTACACTAGTTTATTTCTTTACATTTGGGCAGAGAATTTTCAGCAAGATTTCTTCATGGAATATGCATTAAAATAAATAGTGGGTATATCGTTTTTCTTTTTTTCTCTCTCTTCTTTTTTTTTTTCCTTTGGGAGGGGGAGGTTATACTTTTTATTGCAACATACTGGAAATTATTAGCATTTTCAAAATCTCCTTGTAAGAAATCAATACTACTCATCTCTGTCATAGTTTGTTGGATATTTCATGGTCTATAACCAGAGACAGGGAGAAGGTCCATTTTTCTCATACTACAGTGACATCTCAATACTTAATTATTTTGTCAATATCAAGCACTAAAACTGTCATACAGTCTCAGGTTCAATGCAGAACAGGTGTTGAAGTATCTGCTCATTTGGTGACTACAAAAGTTTATAAAAGCCAAAAAGCAGACAGATCTGTACCACAATATTCAACCATCAAAAAGAGAGCTAAACACTGTATTGTTATGCAATAACTAAAAAGCCACGTTCTCTGAAATCTCATTTGTTCCTGAATGAAGAACTATTCAGAAAGCAAGCAAACAAACAAACAAACAAAAAACTGACTGGTAAAGTAAGAAAAGTTTTCAATTATTTCAATTCAATGTTTATTAAAATTTATCTCATTTCTGCCATTTCATATGCTATCCATAAATATGATCCTCATCCTTCCTACTTGCAGTTTCTAGACAGTCTTTAGATCTCAGTGACCAAGGTGGGTTACACAGAAGAGGCATATAAGTGTAAAGAAATGGTACTACTATGTGCAGAAGTTTGGCACACTTTTTCTCCCTATAACTGAAAGAAAACACATGATCTCTAATTTCTAGGAAATGAGACATCAATGCTTCAAAATTAATTCAATTGAATTCATTTGGTTTCATCTTGATTTGTTTCACTAAAATTGGACACACAGCAAGATATCATCTTGCTTGATGATATTGAATATCACTGTAACACTATGTAATCCCTTCTTAGTGTTTTTCTTTTTCATATTTCTACATCTACTATTCATCACAATAACAGAATACAGTCATTCATGCTGTGCAGATGTATTGATATTCCACATTTGATTGACTCAATATTAAAGTAGCCATGAAATTTAAGGCAATTGCTCCCTTAGATATTTCTCCCTTGCCTCTGTAGATCATGAGGAAAAATTAGACTGATTTTCCAGACAACCTGCTGTACCAAAAGTTTTATTAACAGAAAAGCATTTCTCCTTCAGACTCAACAACTACTATTCAACAGAGAGAGGAACCGTCAAGCAAAGGCTGTATGATTATAATTAGGATTATTTACAAATTTTTTTGAGTGCATGTGCATATCCACATGTGGATTAAAATAGCACAGGCTATATTCTGGAAAACAAGACAAAGGTAAACAAATACTTGATAACTATTTTAATAGATAACTCTGAGAACTATAACTTTGAAGTTCCTACAGTGACCTCAGTTTCTCTAAACATACTAAATATGTGAAAAAAACTTGCAATTTTTTTATACAATGAAGGTGAGAAATTTTTGAAAATTTTCACTTCTGAGGTAAAATAGACGACATTTTTGAAACGTTTCTGTTACGGGAAACATTTTGACTTCTACAAAAGCTTTGACCTAAAAAAACTTAGAGAAACTTATTTACTGGAAAGGGATTGTAACCTAAAAAATTGATAGTTCATACATATGTATGAACTGAAATACTGGATGAATATGTATACGACTGAGAGTTTTGGACCATATCTCAGTGTAGCTACACATGTGGACTTGGCACATATGGCATTTCATGAAATTATGAAATTCCAGAAATTTTATTTCTGAAAATAAATGCTTAGCACAGACACACGATGAATGGACATAAATATTAATCACAAAAAGTGCATAGCATGCTCCTTTATAAATTAAAAAAATCTAGTAAGTTTTTAATCTTATCAATTTTTTTTGAGTCCCTATAAAACTGTTGATTGTTATCAACAAACGTGGCAGGGTGGTGAAAACAGATTTTATTTATGATTCACATTCCACTTAAAAGGTAATTTTTGCATTCCTGGTTTCTAACTTACCTCAAGCAGCTCATTCTTCAAAATCAAATGGTGACACAAATTAGTTAACTTAGTGGCTGCTAGTACAGTAACAAAGATTCAATAAGTCATTATGGTTTATGAGTTGAATCATGGACAGTTTAAAAAAATCTATAGTGAAATGATAAATGAAACAGGACAATTTCTTCAGTCAAAAATCCATAATCTTGTAATTTAGTATGTTCTTAAATCACATGGACATCCTAATCAAGCAAGATAAATTGCCATATTTTATATCAGTCCAATATATTGCTAAAAATGACTTAAATAGCCTTGACCATCAGAGAGACATTTTCAGAGTTTTTACACAGAATTCATAATATTTTAGGAAGAATAGTAAGACAAAAATACAAGAAAATTTCCCAAAAATGAAATATAATATGTATGTGACATCATAAAAGTGAGGCAATTCAAAAATCAGAACACATCCACTGACAGCTTTTTATCTTGCAAGTCTGGTATTCATACTTACATTATGTGAAACTGTGCTGTAGGGCAACAGGATGAACATGGAATCAGAAGACAAATAAATATCTCAGACAACATAGAGGGAAAGTAATGAGGGATGAGAAACTCAGATAATGCTCTCTACACTGGTTTTAATATAATTTTCTCTGTACTTCTAAAAATAATTTTTTGTATAGTCTAAAAAAAATCATTATAGTCAATTGTTAGCAGAAAAAGAAAAAAACCCACCACACAGGAAATGTGGGAAAAAATGGAAGAAGAAAGGTGGTCATAACGCGATCATTGGCAAAACCAATTCTGCTTAGGAACTGGCTTAGGTAAAGGCATAGGATTTTTACACTGAGTAAAAAATAATTTTTCAAAGTCAACAGAAGAACTAATCACATAGAATTTTGAATGGATGTTAGAAAAATTTTGCCCTATTGTAAATGCAGTTAAAATGTCTCCTATCCTATTTTTCATGTTTGTGAAAAGTCTGCTAATCTTTACATAGTTTTTTTAATTCCTGTGAATTATTTTTTATCTTCCTCATTAAAAGGAAGTCCACTAAAACTTCAGAGCTGTCATCGACAGCTCTAAAGACTGCCTTCATATTTTTGAAGCATTTAACTACAAATAGATTATTCAATCTAAGACTGCACATGTATTGTATCTCACAGCTTTTCTTCTGTGTAGGAACTCACATTGTCAGACCAAGGCTGAGTATAGGTTTTCCATTTGGCTTTGTCTTGTTCTATTTTTGAAATGACCACACAAAAATTAAGGAAATATTATCAGGTCTTAAAGTAACTAGTGTCAGAGAAAACAGAAAATATTTCTTAATTGTGGAAGACAATTTTTCACTTACAACCCAGATAAATGAAAAATGGTATCAAAGACTGAAAACAGGTTGTTTGCTTCCTAAGCAAACAACCTCAGAATCAGAGCAAAGACAGATGTTTACAGTAACAAAACCTGCCTGGTTCTCCACAGAGATCTGTCCAAAATTACAGCGCTGTTTGAAAAACCTGCATGACAATTTATGTTACATCCAACAGCATTCCATGAGAAAACTTTGCAAATTTCCAATGAGATGTACTGGATTTGGCTAGAAATCAGGACTATATAGACTGCTTCATGCCTTCACTCCCTCCACAGATTTGAAACATGATGGCTACATGTGGATTCAGGATAGTTTTCCGAACAAGTAGAGAACTATGTGTTGCTTTTCCAGGTTTCTTCCTCTTGTTATAATCTACTAATCCAGAGAAACACTTTGCCTCACCCATTTGGTTTTTCATCCAGTACTGCATGTTAATAGACACAGCTTATTTCAAAGCACTCATTTTACTTATTTAAGACTTCTAAGTAGCTGTTTATTGAAATAAATTCTTCCAATGACAAAGTCAATTTGAACCTTAATTGGGCAACTGTGTGCCTTTGTCAAAATGTCAACATTAGAAGTTGGGATTTTTTTCCTCTCTTAAATTATTCAAGTCAATGCACAATTACGTGTATTTAAAATTCATTAAAATTTGAATTTGTTCATTTTAATAGAGGTGATTAGCATTTAGAAAGAACAGACTTTTTCCAAGAAAGACCTTATGCAGCTGCTATTACAAAGATGGATTTGGATGCAAACTGCAGTATTGGATACCCATCTACACTAATTTCGGGAGTGTATGTGAAATTATGAGTAGGAATCAGAACAAAAAAACCCTCACACTAGTCCTGTCTTCCAAGATATTGACTGGGTAATTAAAAGAGATAAAAAATGAACTAGAGTAGCTAGCCAGCATGTGGCAAACCCCCTGAAATGCACAAGGGATGTGTGTATTTAATACAGTATTAGGCATTTTCCTGCTAAATAGGTATGGTAGGTAGATGATAAAAAAATATAGTGTTGTCTAAAGTAATCTGCCTTCCTTACTTGACTGAGCCTTCTCCTTCTTGTAAACTTCTCTTATTTACCCACCACATAACTCACCTTCCAAGAAATTTAGCATATCCCTGAGCAGGCTCATTTGATTACCAGGTTTATCACTGAGGAGACTTCAGATCTTCTCTGATACTCCCAACAGAGCAACTCTCAGCAAACACTTTGAAAATGTGCAGGTTTCACACATCTCCTGACTAAAAAAATTACTGTATATCACACTGTCATCATTCTTCCCTCCTTTTAATGTTTTTTAAACGCAACCAGTAGAGTTCTGTTTTATTTTCTGGGGAAAAAAAATCTTTGATATATGGTCATATTTCAATCCCTACCTGCTCATTTTTCACCTACTGAATTTAGGAACAGGCCCAACAAAGGCTGCAAATTTTAATCCAGGATGAAATTTCTGGGGAATTTTGAGGGTTTAAAATAGATAACAGTGCAATACAGCAAACTCAGCACTCAGGTGACAAGAAAGCAAACATCATTTATTTTAAAGCCTAGTAGCTTGACTAAGTTTAGGACTTATCTTTTGATTAATGGCATTTTTTCCCTCTTTTAAATGTACACAGCATGTATTTTTCATGCCCTAAAATAAAAATGAGTCAAATAAAATTATTTCAAATAATCAAGCTGGAGGGCATGACCTCTCCCTTCTGATGAACAACATACTATAATTCATCTTGTTCACCTCAGGGTAACTATTGAAAGATTCTGAATGAAGAAGAAGATCAGAATATTACAAGTCACCAGATAGTGTCTTTCAGATTTTTGATGGTGCCACTGAGCAAACAACTGACATATTTATCTTTCTTAAGTACAAGAGCGAGTGAAATATTTACTGAAAGATTTAATAACATTTTTAACTTGTCCCAGGAGTATCTTTCAATTAGATTTCAATGACTGTAACAGATATTTTATTTTCTTTTTGTGTTTCTCTGAAAAAGACTGGTAAGCAGAACGTGGAAAGGACTAGTGCAATTTAGCCTCCATGGCTGTCTCTGTGAGATCATACTGTTCCTGTAGCTGCCTCGCTCACACCCTGAACTGACTGAACTCAGTCCAAAGGAGATAGCAACAATACACATGGAAGAACCCCAAATGACTGAGTATACGGAAAATACAGATGATGGGGAATAGGTTGTTTGAAATGAATTTTAGTAATAAATGTTTTGAGTTTGCATAACATCAAAATTGCATTTCTGTAGAATTAGATGTTTACACTTCAAAGTGCTCACAAAGCCAGAATAAACCTGCAAATAATCAGTGTATCTTAAAGTTGTCTTTAAAGTCTCTGGTGTTGCTGTCTGCACAGCAAAATAAACATACCTGAGAGAAAACCCTTTTTTGGTATCAATGACTTCACAATATCTGGCTTAGAAATATTTTTATGCCTTTGAGAGAACAAAGCTTGAAAATTAGTAGTTCATATATATATGTAAGTATACAAAAGCCTTTTTAGAGTTAAAATATTTTATTTAAATACTGCATGCAATCAATATCAATATTCAATAGAATAAAGCTATTCATGGGTACTCGTTTTAATTTTCTTTCTCAATAATTTAAATGGCAACTGATGAAAATAGCTATCAATGCTTGCAAAATTTCTTTGACTAATTCTGAGGAACAATTATTTTCAGTCCTATCTGATTATCAAAATAAAAAGACTTCTGCAAGTTGAAACTGTCCTTAAGACTTTCTCAGGGCTCTCAGAGAACACAATTGCTACTTATAAACTCCCAGAATAATAAAAATAAATATAATCTCCAAAAATTGAAATGCTTTAGACTAGCATTACATTGCCTTTCAGAAATACAATAATTCTTTCAAGCACTCAATACATGCAACTGAAAGAAGAAAAAAGTCAACAAGAGATGAAATTTTATTTTCAAAAGTACAATCATATTTCTGCATAAACCTACTGGTTTTCAGGTTTTATAATCTGTGCTCAGTTAATGAAATATTTTGAAAAAGGAGAGTGTGACTGAAGAAGCAGACATGGGTTGCATTTTTTTTTCCTTACCAGCAACATAATTTTGCTGCGAGAAAGAAGGTCTAGGAAAGGTCAACTAGTGGTTAGATAAACTTTTTTGTAATGAAAGAACAATGATGCAGCTTCAGGGAAAGTTGTTTATTTCTAAGAACTCACAGCACCAAGGGAAGGACTGCACTATTACAACAACCCAAACCATTATCTGAACCCAAGTTTGACATTAACAGAAATGCAGATAATTAAACAGTTATTAGTCAATTAAAAGCTAACAATATCATGGAATCCTTGAATGAGTAATGGCTGCTGCAATCAGAAACATGATGGCAAGTGATGCATGGCACTGTTGGGTAAGGTGTAGTCAGTTTATATAACTGTTGATAGGGACAGCTGTCTCTTTTAAGCAAAGTTAGTTGTCAAATTTTCTTATTTAACTTCCTGGTCATTGTATCTCCAGCAATCAGTGTATAGAAGCAAAGGTCAGTGAGAGAAGGGAAATAACAAAGAAGCCTTTCTAGTGGAGAATTAGTCAGAAAAAACTGAAGGCCACACAGGTCTCCTACAGAACATGGAAACTGACGGATGAGAAATTTTGCTGCATCTGCACAATGTCTTTGGAGAATCAATGTTACCATTGCCAGTTTCTAACAGGGAAAAAACCCCAAGTAGGTGGTATAAAATTTTAATCAAATCAATAAAGAATACTCCCTAAGGTAATTTTGTATCTTATTAGCTATAGCAAATAATCTTTTGTCTAACGATTTCACAGTTTTCAAGATCATTAAGCAATAGGTCTAATTAGGCTTAATTTCTACATAGAAAATGACAATAATTCTTCTTTATTTATAAAAAATGAACAATGCAGTAAAACTCCACTTCAAATCATGTAATGTAATAAGAAATTGTAAATTAATCCATAAATTTAACATATATAGATAACAGAAGTAATTCCTTGTTTTATTAGAAAAATCAGACAACATTTATAGACTTCTCTTCCTTTAACTGAAAATGTATTTCAAATGTATCTATAAAAGAAATGAAGACTACTTTTGAAAAAATAACAGTTAAACAGATAACACCTGTATTTAAACAAACTGGTCCCAAAGATCTTCCACTACAGCTGAATAGCAATAATGTTACGGATCACTGCTTTTCTGTTTCACCTGCCTTCAGAATTTGAACTTTCAATCTCAAAAGCCTGAAAAATAAGCTGTTTTTATAAAAAACAAATAAATACTCTGCAGTTGAAATCCAGAATAGATACTTTGATAGATCTAGAGAAAGAGATTTACTCACTATGACTGTTTCGTACTACGGCAAACAAATTATGTAGCAAAGCACCACTGATGCCTTTTAGTATTTTTAAAATACTCAATTACTTCTCTTGGTGAGAGATGTTATGAAATCCCCACTCCTAAAGATAGTCACAATCTGGTGACTGGGAAAGTCCAGAGCAATCTCATTTATGTAGGCTATTCTCTGAGCAGGATTCTGACCAGATGACCTACTAAAATTCATCCAATATAAATTATTCTGTGAGTCTTTGACCTCAAAGCAGCCATATCTGTCCTAGAATCTGTTTTAAAATTATCTTGACTTACTGCTCTTAGAAAAACAGCTTCAGCATTGTTTTTAATACAGCTTTACATTATTTCATTATTATACACAAGCCCTATGTGGTAGTTCACATTTCATAATCCATCTCTGGCTGCCTAGGATTTTCTAAACGTCCCCATTTTTCATCTATCCTAATTTTCAGAGGGGCAGTGTATCAAGTTTCTCACTGGAGATTTCATCCTTAAAATACACCCTGTAAAGGAATTTTTAGTACAGATTGCTTGCAGGTAAAGTACCCTTGAGATTGAAGACATTGCTCACAAGCAGCAATGAAAGATGTATCCTATCACCCCTTCCCAATTGTTAACGGGGAGAAAAGGTTATGATTTGTGAAGCACCCTAATATCCTATAGAGATTGAAGAGGAAGGGAAAAAGGAGGTGAGAAGTCAGATGAGACAGGAATAAAGTTGCTGGTAAAGGACCAAAGTAATGATACATAACTTGCATTCTTACACATTCTTAGAGTAAATAAAATTCTTCTTGGATTATGAACAAAGAAAGAAAAATCAAGCTACTCCAGAATGACTTTAAACATCAGTTTCCAAACAGCAGTATTAAAATACAAATGTGTTGACAAACAGAACCAGAATGCAGTCCCAGAGCAAGGCAAGGTAGAGGAAAACTACTGCTAAAATGTTCCCTTCAGAAGCTAAAAAAAATGTTAGGGGATGACTAGATGAAGAACATGATATTCAGCATGTTCTACATGCTATTATTTTCATGCTTCTCTCCATATCTTATTTATTAACAAGATGGGGTTTGGGTTTTTTTATAACATATAGTTTTAATTTTCCCAGTGTTTAGATTGAACCTAGGCTATCCTGAGGATTCTATAGCTGGTCATACACCAATAGCCTGTGGCAGGAAGTTAGAAGTAGTGTTCAGAACATTTACTGAACTTATGTTGGTCTTACTTTTTGACAGTGGGGTGATGCCTGTCAGTTGTTGACTTGTCTCTAGCATCTCAGTATGTCCATGAATTTTGCAGTTTCATTGGAAAAGCTCAGTCTTTAAAAAGTGCCAAGTGAGACTCATTTTGCAGTATCAGAGCTTTCTTCCACTCACGTAATACATTTTTTTTTTTAACACAAAGTGTCCCAAGACCATAAGAAATAGAGGGATGCAACCCATAAAATTAAGATTGCGTTCTGAATGAAGCCCAAATTTCAGTGTAAGATGTTGAGGCTCTTTATCCACAGAGTTCTACAGAGGGACAAGCAAGTTCCTTCACCCACAGAAAGATAACATAAAATCCCTGGGGGCGCCATCTGTCTGACTGAAGAAGCAATCCTGGCGAAATAATTCAAGGCCCTGTGAAGTGCAAACAGTGACCTTCAGGAACATTATTTAACAATTGATGGATGTAAACTCATAATTAATACTTAGCCAGAAGTGACTCCTCTCACAGACAGCATCTTTTCTTTCAAGCTTTTTTTGCAGTCTCAGAGGTTTGGATGCTATTTGCATAATAGGATCAGCTCCTCTTCTTTCCCACTGTCTGGGTTTGGTTTTGAACAGCAGCCTACTTCAGCAGGAGGGGAAGGAGAGGCGGCTGCATTATTCCACCTACTGCCATCAGGGCAGGCGCGTGGGAGCAATCAGTTGGAGTGATGAGTGACTACTGCTTCTACTAAGCAAGTACTACAAACAGTAGGCTGTTAAACAAATAATGGGAAGCAGCAGGACTTCTGGATGTATATTTGCAGAAAGCAGCTAGAAACTGTACACTGCTGTATCTTGATACTGCTGAACTTTGTGGGTACTCTTGAGTCGGCTCAGGTGACTCTGGTCACTCAGCACTTACACACTACCAGAACCATCAAGGTGGAGACCTGCTTTAGAACAAGAAGTCCAGGCCCAGCACTGCCTACCTATTTACATGTCCTCAGACCTTCAGACCTGCACATTACACATAAATAGACTTGGTTAGTTAGTTGGTGTGATGGTCAGGATTAATACACAGGAAACGTAGGTTTCAAGTTTGGACTCAGATGTTAATTATTTCTTCTCTATTTACAGACTCACAAGCCATGAGCTCCAACTGGCAAGTTAGAGAAAAGAGGTAGAATGGAGTGCTTCTAACTCTTTCCAAGGTTATTTAAGTGATAATTATCCAATAATGAGGTGACACCTATATTATTTATACTTTTGACCCAATAATGACCACCCAAGGCCCACAATGCTGACCTTTTTTCACCCAATTAACAGAAAACCACCCAAACCCATGAAGAAGAAGGAAGAAGAAGGTGAAGGACTTAGACAATGCCCCAAATCCTCCATCTTGACTCACATGTATTGCTATATACTGAAATCTTAAATCTAAGTTTTTCACCCTGTGAGATCACACAATACTATTCAAATTATGCACCCACAACCTGTGTGCTGTCACTCAATTTTGAGAGCCTGTTCCAAGGCCTCAAGTCAAACGTGGTGCTTGCCTGAGGGTCAGCACCTTTTAACACAGAAAGCCTGAAATTTTCAGCCTCCAGGGTTCCAACAGCTGCTTGTTTTTCTTTTTTCCAACCCAGCATTGCTGAGAGATATTCCAACAATGAAAAATATTTCTTATTAAATAAATAAATAAATAATTTTGTCAGTTTTCAGCTCCTGAGTAAAGTTTTTTGACCTGACATTGCTAAATCTCTATTTGCTGTGTCATAAAACATGACAGACTTACTAAGTTTTGCTTCCAGAAATACTAAGATTGAANGAGCCTGCTCCAAGGCCTCAAGTCAAACGTGGTGCTTGCCTGAGGGTCAGCACCTTTTAACACAGAAAGCCTGAAATTTTCAGCCTCCAGGGTTCCAACAGCTGCTTGTTTTTCTTTTTTCCAACCCAGCATTGCTGAGAGATATTCCAACAATGAAAAATATTTCTTATTAAATAAATAAATAAATAATTTTGTCAGTTTTCAGCTCCTGAGTAAAGTTTTTTGACCTGACATTGCTAAATCTCTATTTGCTGTGTCATAAAACATGACAGACTTACTAAGTTTTGCTTCCAGAAATACTAAGATTGAAAGCAAGTATTTTCGAATATGCTAAACATACAACAGATATTGCTCACTGAACAATGTCTCCTTACCAGGACATTTTGTCTTTGAAAAGACAAAAAAGTGTTGTAATATTATGTATTTCTAGGGGATGTTTTTGCATTTGCAATTAGCTACTTTTTTTTTTTACATTTTTAACAGTTTTCCTTCACACGTTTTCAGTGATTAATACTTCTCAGTGTTATTTTTTTCTTTCTTCATTTGTAGGTAACCCATAAATTGTCAATGGTTTTGTATTATTTTATATATCAACTATTTTCTGAAATTCAGGTAGCAACTCTGTCACTGGTCTCATGGACTACTATCATGATGAGAGAGAAAAGACAAACGACCACCTGCAGTCCATAGAGTTCTGTTTAACCACTGTTCTTACAAGTTCAAAAGAATAAATATTTTCCTATCAGAAACTATGATTTGAAGAACCAATCATCTGCACAGATATAAAATAAATAACAAGAAAAATGAAATGTTATTCACTTCTCCTCTTGAAGTAAACTGTAATTAAACATACTTTATTTATGCTTTTTTGAGTCCCATGTGCTCCTCCAATAAAAAATCTATAGTTAAAGTATATGCCTCATTGATTCTAATTAATTTCTTAGATTATACAATTCCCCAAGGAATAATGTGTGTATAGGTTTACTGAACACCTTCCTTCTAGTAAACTAAAATTAATGTTATTCCTGGGGACTTTTACACTCACTTGATGCAATAAAAAAGACATTACAATAAAGCATTACAATCTTTTTATTTCTAGCCTCAGCCTCCAATGAAAATTACAATCTGACCAGACAGAACAAATTAATATCTGGTAAGCTCAGATATTAACAATTCCTTATTTAAGGCAAGGCTAGCGGAAAGAAAAAGTTTCCCCTATACTTAATCTTTCTAAGTATAACTGGGGACAAAAAAAAAGAAAACAAAATAGAAAAAGAAAAGAAAGACCTATTTGTTTTGTGGATATCATAGAATATGCTGATTTTGAAAGGACTCACCAGGATCATTGAGTCTAACTCCTAGCCCTGCACAGAACACCCCTAAGAATAGCATCATGAGTCTGACAGCATTGACCAAATGCTTCTTGAACTCAGACAGGCTCAAGATGGTGACTGTTTCCCACTTTTTCTTATTTTCTCCCTTTGTTACCACTTTTCAGGAACTTCTACAGGACATATGCATCATTAAGGCATCTATTTCCAATCAAGAATGCTGAAAGTTCCTTCCTGTCCTTCTGCTTTGCTGGCCTGTTTGGATAGTAGCTATCCCACCCAACCAAAAGATACATGAAAAATATGGAAACATTCATTCTAATAGAATAAAAGGCCCTTTCTTCGTTTAATGTTTGCTATTTGTTTCCAGCCTTAGACATCATAAATATCCAACTCTTGCAGAAAATCTGTCTTTTAAATTGCAGGCATCCCTTCCACTGTCCTATTTATATTACATATCCCATTTCTTGGGTAAATGGCAATATACGAGATCAAAATACACTTAATGACTTAAAGGGAGATTTAGTCATGCCATGCTTATAAATAGAAGCTGGGGTAAAATGACGCAAGAAAGGCAATGCTTTTATTATTTAAATGATTGTTATTTAAACTCAGTGGTTTCTCACTGTCTGACCTCATCCTAGATACTGTTATGCTTCTGGGGAGAACAAGTATTTGTTCATGTCATACTGTTATGACAAAACAGGGAGAATTATTCATTTGATTACGTCTGCTAGGGCATTCTGATTCAGAACACCTCAGGATGCATTCAGACAGGATCAAGTTTTAGTAAGATGTTAAGATTATCCTATTGCAAAAGGTAGCAGCTGAAGGGAAAGCCCTTATTATTGTAACCTAGAAATTACAGCACTCACAAAGTCAGTGCGTCAGACTTGCATCGTTCATCTTCTAACCTAACCACCAATCTAAAAGTTGAGGCATATGACTCCTGTTGAAGCTATGGAACTATACAGAAAGACACACAAGACCTGTGGGATCAGAAAGAGCCTGAATTCACACCCAAGTGTGTACAAACAAGGTGAAGGATCTGGTAAAAGTACCTTAACCTCAAAAGCAGTAGATCAGGCTGTCCACTTAGCAGTTAAATACATTTAAGTCACAGCTGTCACCCAAAAATAGGCATAAATATATAATTTTTAATACACATGTATTATTTACTTATATATTTATCTGCTTATTTGTTTAGAGCACTAATGTACAACAACTAGTAACTCTCCTTCCCAAACCCAAAAGTAAGTAACAATATTTTATCTACTTATCAATTTATTGTGTAGCTGTGGGACATGTCTGTTTCTTTCACTCACTTTGAAAGGTCTACAGTGGAGCAAGGCACTTAGAATCCCTTCATTCACCTGTCCTATTTAAACCTTTAGTGGAGATACAGTACAGGGGTGAATACTCCTGTATTGACTGAAGTATGAACACACAGCCAACACAGATCTGGTCATTGAATTTGGTCAGGAAAAACTACCCTTACTGAAAGGAATTTTCAGGGTGAGATATTAAGATTGCAGATGGGGGAAAAGAAAGCTAATATTTGTTACACTAATGAGTTAGTACTAGAAAAAAAATGCAAGAAAATAAATGAGAAAAATATGCAAATGAGGATGAAATTCTGCTTGAGGCAAAATTGAATTTGCTGGACAGGCAGAAATTATTTGATGCACAGCTTGAGACGTATATTTTGAGATTTAAATAAGAACTTGATCTAATCACTCTTTTGTATCATCTAAATTTCCAGCAGGTGTCCAAATTACTTTCATCCTCTCAAGAGCTATAAGGTATGCAGCCCTAGGACAGAAGCCTTGCTATCCAATAACTGCATCAAGTGACTCACAACATGAATGTTATCTAACTCATCAGGTAATCAACTAGCTTCAGGAAGCTGTCTGACCTTCCTCTCAAAAGTCAACATGGTTTCCTCAGCCTAAAATCTTTAACAATCTACTATGTGAATTGCCCTTTTAAAATTTTTTATGCCCAGAAGTTCAAAAGCTATTCTAAACTACATTGTTAAAAGGAAGAAAAATCTTTTACTGTCCACAGGAAACATAGTTTTTATAACAGAGACTGCCTCAGAAGCATCTGAAACACTTACAGAAACTGCTCAGGGAAAAACATTTCATGTCAACCACAGAAACTTTTCGAAATAGATAGATAGATATAGATAGAGAAATTCAGTTTATTTTACAGAAAACTCAATAAAGTATCAATAAGCAACATAAGCCTTTCAAGGGCATATGTTATGTAGCAATAATCCATGCTGAGTGCCATAGATGGCTGACAATGGCAGGGAATTAGCCCAACACAATTTACACCCTATTGTGCACTTATGCTTAATTTAACAGCAAGAATGCATCTTCCCCTGTGTGTTTCTATAATCATTTAACAATAGCAGCTTCATTCCAGAGATTTGCCTTCAAAATAAACCTGATCAAATCCTTACTGAGACAACAGATGGTGACAGAGCAGATGTATCATTGGATCAGAAAGTTCAGTAACTGTCAGTCAAGAGCTTCAGGATGGCTACTCTGAGGTACCACAGAAAAGAATATTGGAAAATAATTAATTCAACAGTCATGCAAAATTAGGAAGAAAAAAAAAAGAAAAAAGGAAAAAGAAATACACTAAGGAAAGGGAACAAAACCACTGCTCTTAATGTACTTCTAGAACAGTTGATTTCTTTTGAGGACATGTCATACTTCAGAAGAACTTTCTGTTTTATCACTGCATTTTAAAAATACCAATACAATAGAAATGGAGTATATTACTCTGCAATTAGTAATAAAAAAAAAGTTATGTGCTGTACTTCATACAGCTGTTTATCAGTAGAACAGATGCTGTCCTATCAGTCCTATCAATTCACCTGAGCAATGAATTCACCTTTTCAGATGCAGTAGAGATGAAACATATCTGCAGCAAAGAACACAGGCTTGATTGACAGGCAAGACAGACACCATAACATTTGTGTGTACTCACCTTTATATAGTACATAGAGGCTAGGTTTTACTTAATAAACTCACTGAGTCAAACTTTTAGAATGATTTTAAATGAGATTGTTCTAACTGTAGAACTTTAATAAAACTGGACAACACCCTATTAAAGCAGAATATGGGGTGATAAAACATAGCTGAACTGGTACAGCTGTGTATAGTTGGTTTTATTACATTATATAAGAAGTAAAAGAAAATGGGCAGAACCATGCATATTTGTGAATGCCATCAGATGTATCCTGTCACCCCATTCTTGGCCTTCAAGAATGTAAAAGGTCTGCAAAACAACAGTACTCTTGATTGTGGAATCTGACACGCACAATGATACCCCAGTTTCTGGCCTTAGTGTGGCATCAGTTAATTATGCTATCATTTTGTTTTAGAACTGAGTTAAACACTCTTTCTCATTCTCACATGATTCTCATTATTAACTGTCAACTTTGAATAGACCAGCTACCAATTCTTTTCCCATAAAGCAGGAAAATTCTAGGGGACACAACAACCTTAAGAGCTAAAACTATTTACTGAAAATTTCCTATCTTCTGTAGATACAAACATTTCAAAAATTTTCATGCTAACTGTGGGAAAAAGAGAAATAGTGTTCAACAAAAACAATTATAGCTTTCTTCCCCATTATACTTTTTTGTGTGAATCCAACGTATGAAAGGTGGAGGGTCATAGACTTTGTATTCATCCTAATAGAGATAAGATGTATAACATAGGAAAACAAAGTTTTAAATACCTCCTTTGCCATGATATTTTTATCTGTTTCATGTGAAACCTTGAGATTTGACTGTTGCCCATGTAGTAGAGAAGCAAGTGTCTATTTATTACATTTGTGAACATGTATGTGAACACAGTCATAATCAATGAAATGAAAAATCAACTCCCTGAATTTGCCATGTGCCATATCTGCTTTGCACCACTGCCCTGTTGAGTAAGTTAAAATGGGAGTCAGAGAATTATGACTTTCCCAGCTGCAATTTATGAACGTTTTACTTACCTATTCACATAGGAACAGGAAGAGGTGAACTGCAGGCCAGACTAAGATTTAGATCTAAACTTTGAATTCCACTGTGTATCTAAGCCAGATGCTGCCAATTCATCCTTCTGGCATGGCAACCAGTAAAATCCAAATCCCAGTGAATCCCAAAGAGCAAAATGAGAGTTATAATGTGTAGTAAAATCTATAGTAGCTGGAGGCTACATTTGGTTTCTCACCCTGAAAAGGATCAGAAGGCTTTATAAGGACTATCTAATGCTCATTTCTCTAGATGCTATCAAGCCGATTTTCAGCTGAGATCAGCACATTTGAAAATTCATGGTGAATGATGAAAAGATTGGGAATTGAAAAGGAATGGGCAGCACTTTTCCTCATTACACCACCACAGTTTATTGACCTGTCATTTAGAAGGCACTAGCAGGGAGTCAATGCTGCCTTTCAAAACTCCCTCATGCTGTCGAAATAATTATCACCGATGACATTTGCTGTAATCAGTGTAACAGCTCAACAGAGCTCAGGCGTTCCATGAAAAGGAAACATGACCATGTTTCCACTCCCACCTTGGCTGATCAACTAGAGAAGCCTCTGGCTGAAGCCTTGAAATATTCCATTCTTTGTGCCTTTCTGCTATGTGGTCTAAATATTTTTTTCTCTGAATTTATAGAAATTTTGTCTACAACATCCTTTTTTTTTAGTGTATATTTGAAATATGCAGTATATTTTGAGTCCAAAATGATTTTTTCTCTGAACTACTTGCTATTATATTCTTAAATGTTACTATATACATCTAATACACACAGTTCCAATATAGAAAACACAACTAATTTTCTACTTTTTACTATTTCAAGTGTTTTTTTCATCACTGTCAACTCAGAGAGGGGGAACTTTATTTCCCTCTTGTCCCACAATCTTCTTAAAAAAAAAATTTTTGTCTGTAGGGTCCTCTTGCAGCATTTTTTGCATCATCTTTCCACCACTTTTAAATGTACTGCCACCATTCTGAGAACTTCTTATTGCTTTCATGCTGTCGAAATAATTATCACCTTCTTATCAATACCCATAATCTTTGACCTTAAAATTTAATTAATGTATCTTATCTTTCTAACGATTTTCCAGACAAACCTACTTTCACGATTACTGCATTAAAGGAAAGCTGCCACATTATGTGCAGTCAACAAGTCTTTTCTAATTACTTTTTCTTTCATCTTTTTGACTTGCTGCAACATTGAGATGTTTGGATAACACTAGTGTAGTTACAGCATCTTACCTATGCAGATGCATTTGTTTCCTCATTGTAATGCTAATGGGTCTGTCTGTGCTCCTACTGTCTTCTCCATATCAAGAATACTTTCATGAAGGAATCCTAAGGGCTGGTTCCTTGACTCTAGTTTGAAAACTGCATTCCCTCTTTACTTAACTAATTAAAATCCACATATATGTGTATAAAAATTCTAAGTGATTATAACCTTCAATTACCCTGCTAGTGCTCATTAAAAAAAACCCTTGGGTATTTGTTAAGTGAAATTAAATATGCCCACCTTTTTAAAAAAAATGTATAATAGGATTAAGACAGCTTTCAAGTTCATGATGTGCTTGCAGAAAGAAGTTAAAACTAGCTGTTCAACCTCTTAGACAAAAATTTATTTTATTTAAAAAAATCCAGATTACAAGACTATTCGAGATGGTATTTTAATTTTTAGATAAATTATGTGTTGATATAACAAGTAAAAAGCCCTGTTTCTTCCCTGCTTACCAAGTTAATATTTGCTGCACATGAAGACAGAATTTAACCTCACATCTGTTTAGCCTTTTCTGACTCTACTCAAAAATATTGTTTAACTATTTCACTTAAATTAAGTGATTTTTCCTAACTTCTTTTATGACAAAGATCTGCAATCCTCTCTACATAAGGGAAGCTCAAAAGGAAATCTGGTTTTGAATTCAGTGTTCCCAAAAATTTCAGATATCCACAGATAAGTAAATCTTTTTCTTCTTCAGTATTTGACAGGCAACAAGACCTTACCAGTCTCAGTGCCCATCAAATCAGCCTCTCTTTCCAGTTTGACCTTTCGACTTAGTCTCTTGAAGTGCTCCATAGTAATTCCTTTGGAGTAAAATGATTGGTGCTGATGAGAGATGAATGCATTATAATTACAGGCTGTCCTAACAGATAGAATGGCCAAAAAGCTATTCAAGCCAGGAAGGATATTTTTGCTTTCCACAGGAGTTCTAATGAAGAATAAAATGTCTTATTGACCTTGTGGAACCAAGGGTTCCAAAACAGCAGACATCTTTGAACTATATGTTAGAGTGGTGCGCATTGTAACTGTTTATATTTTTTTTTCTTTGTTTTTCACAGAAATAAAAGAAAAGAGGTAAGTGTAGGGTGAATCATAACAGTGAAAATGGAGCCAGTTAACCATTTTTTGTTCACTAGGCAGTATCTTCTTCCTCCTTTTGAGATAGGAGCATATCTTTGCACTCTGCATCTGATGTTATATAAACTATTATGAAAATTCCCAAATGCAAATATTAGCTTCATTTATTGTCACTTCATTATGTCGCTTCACTTACCCATATAGTTGTTATTATTGTTAATATTAGTAGTATTATATTTTTTTTTATTCATTCTTTACATTTGCGGATCTTCTAATGAAGTAAACAGAAAACAAAATAGAAAAATCTCCTTCTTTTGTGAGTTACACTCAGCACAATTCCATATAAATAAAGCTGGACTAGAGAAAGGGAACTGAGAAATATGTTGACTAACTGAAGATTTGGTGTAAGAGAGGTGAAAGCACTTTTCTTCCTCAAATCTGTCCTCTTGAAGGCAAGTTTACAGCTCAGTCCTATACATAATTCTTTCCTTCTACCAGGGAGCAGTTTTTTCCTTCTTATGAATCAGGTTGCTCTGTTTCCCCTTAACATGTTTCTTAAAAGGAAATTGTCATTATATAATTAATAATTGTCATAAAAACATATACAGACTTAATTAACTGTACAATGTACTGAGTTTTATCCTGGTAATTTTTATTCATACTTTGTTTGCATAATTGTGCATATATTGATTTTTTATGCCTTCCTTTGTCAATAGGGAAAAAAAAACCAAACAAAAAACCCCCCAAAAACAACAAAAGACCATACATGTTTAGAATTTTGGATTATTGATTTATTCTGGCTAATTCTGTAAAGGATAGTGATAAGATTCCCCTTTAATAGTAAAATTGGTAAGACACAATCTGAAGAAAAGTATATATACCTATATCAAATAAGTTAATTTGAAAAGATTAGTTATGTTTTTACTTTGAAGAAACACTCCAATTCCCTCTGAGTTGAGAAAGCAAAAACACCAAGGGACTCTCTAAAGAAAATCTACTGAGAATTCGTCAGGTAGAATAATGAATTAAAGATGGTTCAAGTAAGAATTAAAATTATAAATTTAAAAAACCCAAATGTTCTTTTTCTTACCTGCTGGTTAACGGGAAAATTCCTGTTGATTTTTTTAATCTATAAAAATAAATAAAGAAATAGATTAATACTCAGTCACTAGAAGGGAAAACAAAACCAAAAAAAACAACTGGATTTTAGACACGTATATGACTCTCCCTTCCAAATTGTGCTTGCAAAAAAGAAAATAAAATCTCCTGCAGTAAAGGAACTGAAACCTTTGGCAAGCTCATTTGAACAGTGGGATATTTCTGTGGTCACTTTGTGGTTCATTCTGCTGTTTAGAATCCAGGAGAAGTGCATACATGCAAGAATACTTCTAATTTCTGAAACACTATGTCTTTTTCTTTGTTTTCTTATTAGAAGATATAAAATAAACTAAAATATTTAACTCTAAATAAAATTATTTCAGAATAACTTACTGCCCACCACCAAAGTCATCAAACTCTAAGCAAGTTCCTTTCCTTTAAGGAATGATGATGATTTGGGCTGGAACAGCTTTGGAAACATCCCTTACTCTACCCTTTTATCCTAGGTGCAAAATCAAGTATGCAAAATCAGTTCTGATAATTGTTCAAGTAATTTTTTCTTAAAACATTCAACAATATCCCTAGGTGAAAAGTAAAGAGAAATCCAGTCTGAAACTCCTAATTCATGACCAGCTTCTGTTTAGCCCTGTAGTTCATGGACTCCATCTGAACAAACAGTGCCAGCTTTCTGACACAGAAGTGTCCAATACAAAAAGAATTATGTGTAGAACATACCCATTCCTACCATTACTAGAAGAATAAGCTCTTAAAAATGTTGTTTTTTAAGCATAAGCACTGAAAGCTTTTGACAACCTAGTAAATCTAAAATGTGCATTCATGACAGATACCTAATACCTAGAATAAAAACATATTTAAATTAAAGACACTGTCAATTAGGTATCTATATACAATGTATCTGAATAATCTGGAAAGCCCTGAAACACAATATAACATTAAACTGCTTCCAACCAACCTGCAACATCTTTTTAGAAGAAAAGAAGAATCACCACTGAATTTCCTCCAATGTTTACAATATTTTCCCTAAATAATTATATGCAGAGATGTGAGTGGCAACGCATTTTGCAGACTTCAGAACCAGGCTCCAGTGGCAAGCTCTTTGAATTCCTCATGCAAATAATGAGCAATGTCACTGACATCCCACAGTTTTGCTATCAAAGGATAATTCCCACTGCCAAGAACATGCTGGCAAGCAATTTCAGTTGGTTTTCAAATCCATCCTGCAAAAAAAGTGTCAGAAGAACATCTCTACCCTTCCTTCTTGTGTGTGCATCAGCTTCAGCTTCCTCCCTTCTTCAATGTGAGTTAAGGAGAAGCATTAGAGGACATTCAATGGCCAAAGAAATGGTATAAAATTAATCCATACAAGATACCAACTACCTCACATGATTTTTTAAAATAACAAGCAGATAAAACCCACTTTTTTTGACTTAAAAAATATTTCAAAGACTTCTGCGATTTTTTCCTAAATCAAACATTAATTACTCCAGCACGATAAATCCCTGTTTGTGTTAGTAGGAACTATTAAAGTCCTTGTCAAACCCATGTATTTTCATGTAAGCAAAGACTACAGCTAATAGCCTGAATATTTTAAGTTCTGAAAGAGCAATGTTAAGAAAAAGAAATTTTACAATCTAAACAAAATACTGAATATATCTATTTAACGGAAAGTTACAGTTACATATTAAATAATTTAGAATTATTTTTGTTTACTTCAAACACAGAGATTACATTTTTTTTAACAGACACAAAATACATTGTGTACAAGGTGCATTGTGTACTCTGAATGTTCTTCTGAAATGTAAACACATACTTGAACCATCATTTTCTCAATCAAAAATGTCCAGCTTATTTTCTTAAGTACAATCTAAACACCTACATTACATGGTTGTTTTAACTGCTGTTATTTTGATTAATTAAAACAACTGTGTTTATCTTTCAGGTAATATGGTGATTTCTTGAAATGTATTATTTTTAATTCTTTTACAGAAACTTGAAAACTGCATTATAGTTGTTCAAGTCTACCTGAAACTAAAAATTGTTAAATATGATTAGTTCTAGGAACACTTAAATGTTTATCATTCACATGCATAAATATTGGACATTACAGAATAAAAAAGTTCTACAATCAGGCAGCACGCATATGTTCTTCCCAGCATGTTACAATGTACATTGAGTAAAATTCAATTTCCAGATATAAAGTATGTAGTAATTAAAACATAAAAGTAAACATTTTCCAGAAATGAAAAGAGAAAAAAAAATCTTTTGTTACTTTACTGGTAAAGAAATGTTGCTTCAGTCTTCCATACCTTTACTGAATTCATTGTAATACTATGTGTTATTAAGGACAATCACAGGACAAAGCATTATGTAACTGATGCAAATAAAACTTGGTTTCATCAGAAGACACCTGTACAATACACTGCAAATATATATGAATGTAATATTTCTAAATAAAACACACCAGCAGATACTAAACTAAGAAAAAAGAGGCTTTCTGAGAATGTTCTTTAGAAAGATCTGTTTATACAGAGCAATTAAAAATCAGGAATGGCACAAAAGGAGACAGAAGCAGAAGCTAGAAAACAAACCCTTGTCTGAAGGCAAAGACAATGTAGACTGATTTGAAGCTAGCAAGAACTGCTTCTACTTCAAGCACAAAAAACCAGGTGCTGAGGGACAATATTCTATTCTGATTCAATTTCCATGAATGCAAATTAGGGAAAAAAAAATCTAAGAACACCATAGAGAAAGTACTTTGTGAACTGCTGATCAATTCAAGCTGGAAGGAGGAGGAAGGAGTCAAAAATAAGGTTTCTGCAGTATCTTGCATCTGACAAGACAATAGGTAAGTGGTGATAACACAAGACCAATAATGGAATCATAGAAACCCAGAATGGTTTAGATTGGAAGTAACATCAAAGATCATCCAGTGCCAAACCCTACCATGGTTAGGGACACCTTTCACTAGATCAGGTAGTTCCGAGCTCCATCCAGAGCTCTGGCTTTGAAAACTTTCAGGGATGGGAAAAATATATTTTAGTGAAAGCTATCAAAGATGCTTGGTTCAATGCATAACTGATTGTGAATGGTACAAACACATTTTACTAGATATATTCCAAAAATTAAGCTCACAGTATGTTTGGACATCAGAGACATGAAGAATGCTGGGCAGGGAGATGATATGAAGTAGAACATAATGAAAAATGTCCCATGGCCAAATTCAGTAATTTTTGTGCACTAGATGTTGCAATCTATGGATATTTTCATAGTGATGGCTGTGCCTGCTCTGCAGAGGAAGCAAACAAGAACATGGAACACAGCACTTCTCAGCAGGTACACAAATGAGCAGGCTTTGGCTTCAGGTGTGCACAATGCTTGCAGATGTTTGGGGCTTTTTAAATTTTATTATTTAAAAGTCTTCGGGACAGAGATGCAGTAATGCAGAAGAATACTGTTCCATGCTATGATCTTTTTGCATGAATTGTAGCCTATCATTGTTGTCCTCTGCTGAAATACAACTGATTAAGCTCATAAAAGCCGGGTTTTAAATTTTCACATTCAGTTAAAGCTGAAGGGAATTGTTCACTCCTCTGAGAGATAGCGTTTCAGACCTTCTTGGGGCAAATAGCACAGCAGTAAGTATTTTCAGTTTCCATATGAGGATTTTAAAGTGTAATTGAAAAACTACTATTTATTAGGGGGTTTTTTTCCCCTTTCTTACCTATTTATATTCATGAAATTTGCTACTCCAATTTAATCACAGGATACCCACGAGATGATGAAAAATATATTTTTCAATGAGCACCAGGGACCCTTAAGAGTAGTAAGATCAAGAGATTCCAGGTTTCTCCAATCCTTAAAAATTTAAACAGAAGCAATCAGATATTTGAAAACCCTGTGTGTACCACACTTGCTTCAATTCTATTTCATGATAAACTATAATGTAAATTAGACTCAAAGTTCTAAAGGGACAATGGGAAAGATGATTAATAGACAATTAAGATTCAGGTAATACACCTCATCCTCTATAAGAAAGAGTTACAGAGTAGGTGTTAGTTGTTAGGACAGAGATC
>VXBB01002367.1:121148-151152 GCA_013399915.1 Illadopsis cleaveri
TTTTTTTTTTTTTTTTTTAATTCAAATGGCATACTCTGTTTTCCTGACTGCTGCTTATTATATTTTTGAGATGAAAAGGCTGTTTATGGTTACTGTTTGGTAAATGAATGAGCTAACAGCCATACTGCTGCAGCAAGAGTAGTTAGCTTAATTAAGGTGCAGAAACACATTGCTAAATAGTCTGGAGAGGTATACTGACTATCTTGTTAAGCACATAACTTTAAAAATAATCTGTTTGAAACAGCTTGTCAACAGCCTCATAGGATTTAGTTTGTTCAAATATTTTAAAATATATTTTATGTTTATATAGCAATATAAAGAACCATCTATGTTAATCTGGTGCAAAAGGAAATAATTCTGAAATCAAACATGCATACACACTGTGATTTATCAATTATTTAAAGAATAACAGGAAAAGAATGTTAGCTTCACAACTGTATAGGGGTTATGTCAGCCTAAGGACTATTTCTTCTTGTGAAACACTCTATTTATGATGTAAAAGAGGAAAACCCTTCAAAATAATTATTGTTACAGTTACAAAATGAGAAAAACATTCAAATGGAATGCACATACTATTTAAATATAAGCTTGAGAAGACACCTGTGGGGTTTTTTGCCTGGCTTAGAATGAAATAATTAGTAAAAATAATATATTCACTCCCTGTAACATCTTCATCACATAAAAATATGTACAGGTGAAAGCCCGAACATCAATGCAGTCATTGGTCACTTGTACTTAATTTAATAAATATAAAGCAAAAGCCCTTCATATTTGATTTTTTTTTTTTTTTTGAGATCTGTTTCCTATTGTCAGTTGCATTTCCATGACTTCTCTTTTAATAAAAAACTTTATGACTTTCTTTGCAGATATCTGGAATATCTCAGGAAAACTCATTTCAGAACACTTCATGGAAGTGACTAATAACATTAATACATGAAATGGGATCTGAAACAGTAGAACAGGTATCTGAATGCCAGGTCTTTCTGTCTCCTTGGCAGAACCTTTCTTTGTGAATGGTACTTATTAAAATTACATTCACAATTCTGTGGACATTTACCAATAAACGCACCTTACTAAAGGTTTTCAGGAATAAACTTTACGTTCTTTTTTACCTTCTAGAGAGAGTTTAGGTTAGTCAATCATTTTGCTTCCACAATGTTTTGATTACCTCCCTCCTCCTCCAGGAAAGGGAACCCTCAGTTTATCTGTTTCATAATTCATATATGGGAAAAGAAACATTTTTTTCTTTCTGAACGAAAGAGTAAAGCAGAGCAATGGATGCTAAGAGTTCTAAATCTACACAGCTGCTGTGGGCTGGTACTCCAGTGCAGAAATATTAAACAAATATATATTTAGAAATACCCAGTACAGCTTCTATCTTCCCTATGCAATAATGCTACAAAAAGGCTATAATTTTCCCCAGGTACATCTGCACCTAGGAAAACAGCAGCCACAGTGAATGGGAAGGAAAGAGGAAAAGAAAGTCAACAAATATTTTTATTTACACCCATTACTCAGCAATGAGTAAGTCCATTGCTCATGCAGACCAAAACAGTTTGCATAGATCTGACTTCCCCAAAGCAATATTTTTTTCACACAAATTATGCCACAAGTTAAGAAGTCTCAGCACTCCAAAATGGCGCAGAACATTTCCTATGAGGTGAGAGAATCTTAAGAAGCATGGATTTTAATTTCTTCTCAAAACCTGAGAGACATTCTCATTAGTTTTCTAAAACTTCTGGGAATTGCAAAGGAAGACAGAAGAAGGGAAAAGGGGTGAGGAAGGCTTATCTGAGTACAACATTCACAAATACAAAAAATCCCCAGCTGCTAAGTTAAAGACATCTACATGAGGCCTATTTTTGCTGATCTTTCTCTTTCATGGAAAACCTGGCTGCAGAAATTTATGTGGACTTTCCTCGTCCTGCTTGTATATCCACACTAATGTACCCAGCCTTTCAGTTGTGCTAAAACAACTGTTTGTGAGACTACACTGTTCAGAAAATCAGAGATCTAAGCTAGGTTAAAAAAATCTGCAGAAGTAAAATCTACCATGTAGTATAGGGAATGAAGTGTCCAATTTGGTCATGGTAGGTAATACCAGAGTACCCACCCAGGATATGGGAGATACAGTGTTTAGGCAGTAGACATAAGTATTTATCTGATGCACTTAAGCAATAGCCCTGCTGGATTAATCCAAATGTCAACAGCATTGACAAGAATTTTACATGTGGCTCTATGGATAGCACAGAGAAGAGCCTCTGGAAGGAAAAGCACTGCCTCAGCCCTGTGCTGTCCCCAGAGATCCTCTGGCCAGTAGTGAGGCAGATGGCATCAGGCTGCAGGCTGAGTAGGATGGAGAGCTCCTGTCTCTCATGTCAGGGTGACTCTTCCAACCTGTAGGCTATTACGCTAAAGCACCCTCTTGCCATTTCCTGTTAGAAGTGGGAAAGGTAAGTATTTAATTCAAGGAGATGGAATTACCCTCTGGAGATATCTGCAGTCTTTATACAGTTAATGGGATAGAAGTAACTGCCTGTGTTAGGAGGATGAGTTCACTTCCTTCAAGTCTTAAATATGTTTTTTAATATCCCTTTATTATATTGGGAGATTGGGTGGAGAGGATCTTGCTTTTTAGGGACAAACAGCTACCATTTCTGTCACATTACTTAGTTCAGCTAAAGTAGAAAGTAGTTATAAAAAGAGAAGTCCAGTTCCTTGGCAATCAGATACCAGAGAAGAACTGCTGAAACTTATTTAACAATGTTAAATCGACTGAATTATGTGAGAAGCACCAGCATATTGACACACCACAGGAAGTTTTTCATCCTTTTTATTACTTTATAAAATTGCTTTAGGAAATAAACACAGTGAAAACAATATTTTCTCCTAGGCAGGTAACAGATTTTTCCCTGGAGTAAACAGCCATAAACTTGTGTTCTTGTTCACCAACAGACTTATAAACATTTTTTGAATTTGCACATATACTATTTTACTGGGTTTTTTTATTAAAATTTGTCATCTGTACAAACAGGAAACTAATGGAACATGCAAATATCTCACATCTACATAGATTTGTTGTACATATTGAAATCTACCTCTGAATAATGTGATCTATTATTTGAATGGTCAGTGTATAATGGGAACAGTGTGCTAAAAGAACACTTTTTCCTGTTTGTGTGGTTTCAATGCATCACTGGAAGAGACACAGAATATCTATCAATAATTAGAAACATAAATAAGGTTTGCCTTCTGACTTTTAAGAAGTAGCCCTATGAATAAAATTGAAATGATCATGTTGATAAGCTAAACTGTATATCGGCATTGACCTCACATCACCTTTCTGCTATACAGCTAAAAGTAAGTGTAAGGATTAACACAAATCAAATTATCCCCCAGTTGCATTTTATGTTGTATTTTATGACACTGAACCATTAAGCAGCGACAGGTGACATGGACAGGCATTCTTTAACTGCCTGGTTGCCTCCTTTCCAGCAGTATTTTATGATTTCTTCATTCTGTGTGTCTAAAAATTAGTGACTGCCTTTCCTATCACAGGAATTCTCATATAAAAGTAGAATTTAGGAACCTGTTATATACTCTTTAGCACATAAAGTGCTCTCTTGACAAACTACCCAAATATAACTGGTAATTGGCTCATAAAAAAAGCAAAATTGGGGAATAAAAATTACATGATTACATGCACCAAATATAAAAACGTATATTCATTTTAAAATTGATCAAATATATATGATTAATAGCTTCTGAGATGTTATTTCATATAGTAAAGAATCGCAAGCTTTATTTTGGAAAGAGATGGAGCAACAAAAAGCTGTTTCACACAATTTTTATAGATTTAGGCAAAAACTGTATCAAGCGATTTCATAAATGCACTAAAAAAAATTTCCTTTGATTCACTGTATTAGAGTTCCTGATTGGCATCATTAGGCAAATGCCTTTTTAGACCCCACAAAATTGTTAAAAAAATTTGTAAACAATTAGAAAAAAAAAGGAGTAAAGCAGAACCCTTCATACACTCATTACAAGCTGTTCAAAAAGGTAGTAATTCTCAAAGGAAATTAACAGTTTTTCAGCACAGTAAGTCAGAGAGTACCATGCACTGGGAAATGAGAATGAAACAAGGTGCTTCATTCTCAGTTTTTCAAGCCTGACTTCATGACGTCAATGACAGCCTAAAACAAGTTTTGGATGTAATTACCTCATTCTCTGAAATAAACAAACTGGTGAGAAAAATCAACAAAACATCTTGCAGTCGTGTTGGTGCCCACATAGGTGATCAACACAGCTATAATTTCAGACATTTCAGACCTCCCCCGGAGGTGTTTGCCACTTAACTACCCCAGGTATTTTTAGGAGATAAAGAACTGGTCACACTTTCATAATACCTTTTGTTAGCTGAGAAAGGCAAGTCCCAAGTATTTAGGGCTCATTTCTTCTGCAGCTTAGTGATCATTTGTTGTTTTGCCTGCCTGGGCTTATTTGCTCTAACCTCTTACATCTGTACTGGAATGGCTGGAACTCCTCTCTTCTACCCCACACCTCTGCCTCTCCCTCTGACTCCCTACTGTTTCATAGGCAAATATAAGCTCTGCACTACTTGAATGCCCTTGCTCTCCATGGCACTTTATGAAGCAAGACAACCAAATGGAGAAAGTGCTTTTAGCACATTAGGCTACTAATAATGTATACCCTGAGGTGTTTTATAGCTTTTTGAGTGCATTTAAATTTAATTTCAGTCTTTTTATCTTTTAATTGTCTGGTTGTGGAAGAAAGGCAAAACTTCTCCTGTAGCCACCTTTTAAAAAAATATTTTAAAAATGAGGAAGAGGAAATGGATGTCAAAACAAGATAACATTGTTTTAAATATTAATAATTAACATTGCTTTAAATATGAATAATTATATTTGTGTTTATTGTGGGTTTTTTAAGATAGCAAACAGAAGGAATATAAAAAAGGTTATTATTGCCTAGCCTCCCACTTCCCAGTTGCTATTTTATCAACTGCACTTTGTGATTCAACAGCACTTTTATCACATTCTCACTGAAAATAAACCAATTGTGGAATATTGAACATTTTACTGCACAACAAAAACTAGGTTACAGTAGCTGGAAGTCTCCAGCTGCTACTGAAAGGGCAGCTTGGCATTTTGGCATGAAAGGGCAACTCATAATGAGTCCTTTCTTCTTCCATGTGTTACCTCCCTGCAAACCCCCAAATGGCTTGCCTGTATTCCCAGTTAGACTCCTATATCCTTTATTCTTGTCATCATTTTTTTGCCACTAAAAATCAATCAAGAGGTGTTGTTTGGTTTTGGGTTTATTTTCCCTAAATGATAGGCTTCTTGTTACCTTTCACCAGGGTGGAATGTTGAGAGCAAGTGTGACATTTCTCCAAAGCGTCTTGTAACTAAACAGATCATAGCTTTTATTATAATGTTTTAACTTAAGCCTTCAATAATAATAGAATGAGGGAAGAGAAAGAGTCTGACAGCTTCATATAAATCTGCAGAGAACAAAGAACATATTGAATATTGATGTTTTGCTCTAATTTAAATACTAGCGCAAGCTAAAATTTAATTTGACTCCATAAAAAAGTGGATGAACCAAAGTGCAGGGATTCTTTAGTGAGTGAGAGCATCATATATAAAACTCCAAAAACATTCTCTCTGCAAGAATGCTGTATTTTTTTTAAGGTTTATATTAAACAGGTAAATTTAAAAAGAAGGGCTTTTGATTGTATTGTCTCTATTGTTTCTCTTAAATTTTATTTTAGAGTTTTATACAATACTAATACAGGTGTTAATATTTTTATCAGATATTACTGACCACTGCAAAAGTTGTGTACTTGTATGCAGCAAAACAAAAAAGATATTATTAAAAATAGCATGAAGAGATGTAACATTTTGGAGAGGCACAGAAAGAAAATTTAATTTATTTTGAAAACCTATCATGAGTACTTGAAGTCTACACCGTATATTCCAAAGCAACAGTGCAAAACTGCATGTCTTTATGATGAGTGCTGTCACCATAATCAGAATGTGTCATAACAAATACTCCAACTATAAGACAGAAGTTTCTTGTTACAAATTTCCCAGATAATTCTGGAATAAATATTCTTGAAGAAATATTTCACAAAATTTCTTTTCTTGCACTGCTTTCCTACTCGCTCCATTGTCCTTTAGACTCAGGTATATTATAGAAATGCAGATGAAACACACTGGAGAAACAGCAATACAATTTGGCAAGACTTAAACCTCTTTGCAGCTAAATCAGTACATTTAAAAGGGTATAAAATTAACCACAATTCTTTAAACAAAGTACAAATAAAAAGTTTGTAAAATAAGACAAAAGACAACCTCAAATTGCCAAAAATAATTTACTTTAAATAAGTAAATATCAGACAAGGCCATATGTAACACTTGATAAAAGTGATACAGGAACAAATGTGTTTTTAATTGTGCAGTTGATAACAGCCTTCATTTTAAAAAAAAGAGAGGAAAAATAAGAATGATTTATGTTATGTAATCCCGAGGCTACACTGACTACAGTTATTCATGTAGATCTAAATGTCTTAAGAGAATCATAAAAAATGGCAGCAATATGTTACAAGTGTATTAAGTTCTGGTTTTTAAATTTCCCAAGAGAGACCTCAACATCAGTACTGGAATGACTATTTGTATAATCTTCCCTTTACAAGGTTGAGAATGGAATGCAGAACAAAACTTGAAGTGTCAGAACACTGTGACCACCTGAATGGCTAATACTGCTTTAAAAAGTGTTGAATGTAAATTTACTTAATAATGTCCAATTTATCTGAGTGTTTGTGTCATGGGAAATGTGAATCATGTATGTAAAAATATTATATTAGTAGTACTTTTTAGACTTCCTATAATTGTCCTTTGTTTTGGCCCTCATTCTATAATGCTTTCAACTTCTAAATTACTGACAGTATTTTATTTTTGCACCACTACTGAATATAATGTAAGAGGTTTGACACCAGTGTTGGTATTTTTGTATTTGCTTCAAACATGCATAGCTGAGTAACCAAAAAAAGATAAATATTATTGTAATACACATATCATAGGATATTTAAGAGCATACAATCCCTGAAAACTCAAAAATTACTAACATTGGAGCATTCTGATGGTTTGCCATTGTATTGTAACTAAAAAAACTAAAATAGGAAAACTGTTTACTTCATGTCAGTGATATTGAGTTATTCATGTAATCTAACATTCCACAGTATGTTCTCACTGGTGGTAGCATCCACCAGAAAAAATGAAACATGTTCTACTAATTTCTTTCAATAACTTGCTAACACTGAATGTAGTCCTTTGATTTTTTTATTCTTTCTACAAGTGGAACAGATTGTACTACTCTTTGTCTCCTCTTCTACCTAGTGACTTAAAGAATCCCTGTACCCAAACTTTAGCATTGTAAAGATTTTTCTAGCGGAAGTGAAACAAATTTTTTTTTTTTCTCTCTGTTAGTCGCAGTTTCTTTCACTAGGCACTACTTTTTAAGCATATCAAAAAAGTTCAATTGAACTTTATAAACTTCGTTCAAAACCAAGGCTTAGGTTCTGGAAAATACACCCATCAGGCCAATACTCAGTTTGTAGACCTCTTAATCCTAGCTTTCATGCTATTGATATGCTTCTACCATCAACTATGTGTGCCTCATTAATTTCACAAATGTGTTTTTTTACCCAGAAAAATGCAACATAATGGGATGAAGTGAAGTTACCGTGAACTACCTCTTGTAAGATCTTGTGGACATTCTCAAGATAATCTTAAAACTTTTTGCCACCTCCTGCTAAGAAACTTTACCTCAGCTGCCTGTCAATCCTGTCTGATAAAGTTCATGTTGTTTCTTTGCTGTCAAGTGCTGGCTTCAAGGTAGAAAGCATAAATGTGTAAATGTTGCAGTGTCTTTCACAGAAATTATGAAAGAGGAAAGGGAAAAGAAATATTATTGCCCTCACTATAGAAAAATCTGCTAAAGAGAAAGCAGTGGGCAAGTGACAAATACTGAGTTGGGAGGGTAAATCCCCAAAGATTCCATGAAGCTATATCCTGGAAGTTGCTAACTCAAATGATTTCTTTTTTATTATTATTTTGTCAAAAAGACCCAAAATGTCCGATTTTCACTGTACTAAAGCCATTAAAAAATTTGCCTTTAAGTTTCCTGACAATTCCAGCACATGAATTAGGGATGTATTGGCAACTGGTGGTTCTTTATAGAGCACATGATTTTGGAGTATTTCCTTAGACTCTTCCAGAGTGTAATTTCTTTAAAAGCTACATGACCAATTGGTTACTGTAATCCTAAAATTATTTAACAAAAGAGATGCTAAAGACTAGAAATCAGTATCAATTACCACTGAAATTAATACAATTTAAAAGTTCATGGAAAGGCAAATAGTTCATAGATGAATTGAACAGCTGAATTGAAAATTCCTACTTGGAGCATTAGCAAGAAAAGAAGCAGCAGCTTTTTCTTTTTCAAGTGGCTTTGGCCAGCCATGCAAATTGGTAACAAAAAGATGTAGAACCTCTTCATTTCATAGAGGAATTAGAGTTCCCAAGCCCAGGTTCAATTTAGCATATTCAGATTTGAGCACATGAACTTCAGTATCAGGATTGCTTAGATGAAACTTCAGCTTTAATATAATCCTCCTGGGTTTTGAGGCTACTGATAGAACTGAAGAATTTTTAACACGGACGCAATTCAAGCGACTCAAGTTGGAGAGGAATTCATCTTCAAAAAGGAATGATCCTTAAAGATTCACCACCTCATCAATTACAGTGTGATATTAAGTCGCTCCCAACAGTGCATTTATATAGTGTGCATTTTGGTTGCACACAAGTATACAAGCCCATTCATGTTGTGTAATTTTAATGTATTTCATCTCATATGGGAGCATGCTTTTTGAGACCAAAAGAAATAAAAGTTAGCAGTATCACTCTCAGTATCCTTAAAACACTGGAGGACACTTGTGCTAACCTCCTGAAGGTGAAGAAAAAAGGGCATACCTGAGGTTTGTCTGTTAAAGAAAATCTGAAATTAAGTAAACTACATCAGTGAGCACATGGCTTTTTAAAATCACTTCTTAGCAGTCAGAATAAAAATTTTTATATCTCTGCATTAAAATTTTAACTGTCTTTTTGCATAATAATATGAGTTCTAGCTCATATTGTACAATGATTGATAGTCTAACCAGGGCAGGAAAAATGTGTTTGCTTGCAGACACCATCTTCCAGACTCCATTCAGTTAGTAATATTGTCTTTTAAAAATGGTGATCATGCCAGTGCATTTTGGTTTTGCTTCTACTTCTGCATTTCTGTTATCTCCTTGGTAGATACTGGGTATACTGCTGACTCTGCAATTCAGTCACATCATGTTTGTGTCACAGTATCCTTACAAAAATTAATTTATTATAGGTTAAACAAGGTATTTTGCAGAGAGGGATCCATATTCACAACTATATTTGATACATCATGTGGGGACATAGGATTTGTTATTCACATTTTGGGACTTGAACCATCAGGTAATTTTTTTCAGCCAGTTTATGTGTGAAAAAGTAAAATAATTCAGATTTTCTAACCGAGAGTAGAATGTTTGGGTTTTTTTGGTTTTTTTGGTTTTTTGGGTTTTTTGGGGGTTTTTTTTGTCAAAAATATTCAGGCATTTCTTTGGGAGATTTATTCAGAGAAACTCCCTTTGGCCCCTCAAAGACACCAATGACAGGATATAAGGATATATATCTATCTCCTTAGGTATCAAGTATGAACTCACCACCCTAGGACTCTAGGGTCCTCTACCAGTCAAAGGAAAGACAGACATGTCCTGAGGGAATTGATTTCATTATAAAATGGACGTGAACAGTAAATAATAAGATTCACTCAGGATTTTCTGCTTTACGACATCTAAAGTTAGGCAAGAGAAATCCCACCAAAATCTACAGAGCTCAAATTTGATACAAGGGTAAAGGAAATGCTCTCATAAGCAATCTAGCTGTTATAGTCCTGTTTTCTGATTCTTTCTGTTTCCTTCTTTTTCAAAAGAGAGATAGATATGAGAAACATCATGTAAGTAAATATTTCTATGAGCTGCATGGTATTTAAATGAAACAAATTATTTTTTGTAACCTCTAGATAGGAATGAGAATTTAATTGAAACTAAAAATCAATCAATTCATCCAAAGAATTAAATAAATTCCTTAACTCTCTTTGTTTCTTTGGCACTGGATGACACAATAAGGGAAAACGTCTGTGAGTAAACACCTCTCTCAGATAGGAAAAATGTTAACATCAACAGTATGTGCATGTCAATAACCATCTTGTAAAGAAAGAAAATACAGGGACCTCTAATCACATCTAATCATTCTTCTGTTCAACAGTTTGGATTTTTTCCCCCCTCTGTGTTCCTATCGTTTCTTATATTCACTTATCACATACGCTGTCAAATAACTAATTCTTTCTGGCAAGTGACAATTTAGAGGAAAAGTATATTGCAGGAAGAAGAGTGTCATTGTTTTCCATAAATTCGTAAGAGCTATGAACAAATAAGGCAATTCTAAAAATAGACTCAGGGATAACTATCACAAGCCCTAACTCTCACAGCTACTTTACAGGATGTATTTGGGATAAAGTAAGTACAGAGATTGGCATAATAGCTGCATAATTTAGGCTATTTACCTCGTATAAAACATTAGATAAATCCTTCCTGTATTTTATGGAAACTAGGGTAGAATTATAAACTGTACTCAGAAAAAGGTTCATGTAATAACATTGCATTATCAAAATTCAAGTTATGCTAAGTAACCATAATTATAGTCTCATCAGAGCTAAGTGTTTCGAAACACCTGTAAAATTGTTACACCTTTGTCTATTGTTACAAGCAAACAAATCCACTGATTTAAGGAGCAAGAACCATTAGTAGACTGAAGTAAAGATTTCAAGAGAAAAAACTCAGAAGGCTCAATTGTCAGGATGCCTAGGGAGATAAGAAAGGTTCTACATAGCAACAGTATTTTAAGGATGAATAAATAGCCATAAAGTTCGCTGGTGCTGCACAGAAGCTTGCAGATGGCAGATGAATTCATGTCTGTCATGTTTTTATAATACAATGACTTTTACATATTGCTGCCAGATGGAACACAGTTTTGCATCTTGATTATAAATCTCCAAAAAATATAACTTCCTTCAATGTGTCCCCTATATTTGAAACAAAAGCAAATTCAGAGACAGATTTGGGAAGCTAAAGCAGATTTAAGGAAATATAAATTAAATCCTCAAGGGCTTCCTTGTTATAACTCAATTCAAAATAATGGAGCTCCCCATGTGTTCTCTGTTTTTGAGGAAAACCAGGGAAGGCATCATACTGATTTCTATACAGGGAAAACTACACGTTCATTTTTAAATGTAAATACATCCCAGGCAGGTCCAGAAAACCTCTCAGTTGAACTTACTATTTGGAGAAACTTTTACATAACATTTATTCCTGCTTCAATAAAAGACGGTATCTATCCTGCAAGCTCAGATCGTAAGAGTGCAGTGCATGAAGGATAAATGCATTTAATCACTGCTGATACTGAACACCTGTATCTACACCACAGAAGCACCTTGATTTTCCCATTGTGATAAATGACACCTAGACAGACCTAAAATCTAATTCAGATCTGGTTATACTAGTTTCTGTAGAGATACATTGTGAAGAAAATACATAACTTTTGTATTTTATGTGTTCCTGCATCACACCTGGCTTCCTCCTGTGTGTCTGGTCTTTGCTTCTAATCCTAATTGGTATTGCTAAGAAACGAATAACTCTGATAGTAATGAAGTGAACTGTATGACCGTAGGGAAGAATATTTTCCCATTCAATGATTTCTCACAGAGTCTGATTTGACGACAAACTTGAGTTGACTTCCCTCAGACAGCCTCAAGCATTGTTTATATGCAGATAATTCTGTGTGTGAACCCATTAGGCTTTTATGACAGTTATAATCAAATATGATTGGGAAACCTTCTGGCTTACTTGGATCCATACTTACATTGTGCTTTGTGAGGTTGGAAATGTTACTCGCTATTGCTTGTAGCCAGTCAATACAGTCTTCAGCAGAGAGACACTGAATTATTCCACTGCAAACCCCATCCACAGCAATTACTTGGAATGCATTTTGCCTACAGACATATCATAACAGATCAGGTCAGAAGGAAATTTTATCTTTTCTAGCATATCATCTTAACAATACTTGTAGAAATGCTTTTCTTTCAACAACAATGAAGGTCAGCCAGTGAACACCGATAAAATGCTGGTGTTCCTGTTTTATAAATACCTGACATATTAAAACAATCATTCTAAAAGGCCAACTCAGACAACATTAAGCTTCCATAAGGCTACAAAAAAAATTCCACAGAGCAGCTCCACAGAACTTTGGCCATCAGGCTGTACAACCTCAGAAGCTGAACAAGTGAAAGAGCTGATGCGTATTTAAGGCTGAATACTTTAATACAGCAAGCTACAGAGAATGAAAGGGCATTGCAAATCATAGGCAATAATTTGGGAAATACAGTGAATACCAGTATCTTTTTCTCAACACCTTTGTTTTATTTTTATAATACAGTGTCTAAACATAGTTGGATTACCGTCTGGAGTCCCCTGGTTGGCTGCTCAAGCTTATAGAATTTAGTTTCTCTTCTAAAGTACTGATTGAAAACTTGGAGAAGTCAAAATTGATCAGGTAGCATTAATGATTTTTCCAATTGCATTTCTGAATATAGGATCATTACCAAAATACACTCCTATCTCTGCCTCTACCCCCAGTAACAATTTGGGCACATACACAAAAATCTATAATGCATTATAGACTGATTTTCCACTTGCAGGCACTGAGCAATTATAGAATAGGAGAAAAATTTTCAGATGCTAAAGCAGTAATAGACTGAATTTCTTCAGTAAATAGCCTTATTTGCTAAAAGTTCTTGTAAGGCTCACAGGTCTCTGTCTTCCAAACCGAAAAACCTCAATAATAATCCATATCCCAGAGCAGGAGATTACTGAACATACTGAGTTCCACTGCTGACATTCTGCTACAACATTAACTCAACTGTTAATGATCAATTTATAGTTTAAGATTAAGTACATCATTCAGATTCTTTGAGAATGGCTCAAGCAAAGTGCCTGTTATCTTTAGGGTAAAACTGAGTGTCACCAATGACGGTTTCTGGCATCGGAAGACAGATATCAGTTTTGAAAAGCTGTTTGTTTGGGGTCTCTTACCTCTTATAATTTTATTCTAGTTGGATAGAACGTAAGACTTCACCTCATCCATGTTGAGAACAGACTGTTTCCTCAGTCAGGAGAAGCAATAAAAATTAACTAGAGCCATGCCTTTGCTTTGAGTGTTCTAGTATGAGAACCATCTTTTGCAGGATAATGAGGCTTATACTAACGCTATCTTGCAGGGTTCTGTGGTTAATTTAAATCCAGTAGTTTAGTTGTCTTTCCCAGGATTAGTGATTATTCTTTGAATTCACAAAACTACCGACCAAGACAGACTTCTTTCAGAGACTCACTTCTACAATAATTCTGGAAAAGTTTTGAGGAAGATTTGAGGAAGATAAAAGAATCTTCAGGTCAAGTTGCTAGCAAGTATTTATTCTATCCTTTATTTCAGATGTATATAAATATAAATAGCAATTTTTTTCCAGAATAAATTTCTAAATCCTTACATGAAGACCATAGCATGGACTAAAAATTGTTGATTATCTCTTATAAGAAAAATAGCACTAATTTCAGGACTTGTCTTTTTTCTACACAGTCTACCATAAATCAAAGCAGGGATCCAAGAGATCTATTAATGTGTAACATTAACACAAGTACAAAACTCCCAATATGTTCCAGGTTCAATCCTCATGCACAAATTTCCCTTACACTACAAAAACAGTGAATCTGGTGCATTTGGGGCATCAGATTGCTCCTACTGCTCCTAGGAATTTACACTGTGCAAGTACAAAATCATTCATCCATAATGTTATTTCCCAAGTATCAATACCAAATTACCCAAATATCAATAGTATGACACATGGTTACCTAATAAATTACTTGGGAATGTGTAGATAGCCTTAGATTACTATAATAGTATTTTGCTGAATAAGTCTACCAGCCCAATTCCATAATACTATGCAAACCTGAAAATGTAACGTATTAAATAGATGTTTTGTACTAAAGGGAACAAATAGAAGATTGATCACTTTATAATACACACAAAAAAAAAAAAAAANAATTTATCCTTTTAAAAAAAAAAAAAAAAAAAAAAAAAAAAAAAAGAGAATGGATAAATACTTATTCAACTACGTATTTCAGGTTCTGGGCCTTCTTGAATACAAAAGCTGTATTTGAAATTAATAAGCTTTGCAAGATTAACCTGAATGTCTTCTAGAATTCTGTATGAATACCCTCCAGAATTTATGTGTCTCAACCATTCCACTGGAAAAGCTAGAAAATAACTATGAGGTTTAATATTGCATGTGAGAACAATATATTTCCATATCAGACTCTGAAATATAAAAAGTTATTTGCTTTACATCGTGAAAACAGCCTTGCAAATACTAACTATGGAAAATACAATGAATTAGCTTTTGTTTTATGTTGCTTCCTTATATTATTTTTAGTAACCTTTCTTTTATGTTGATGTTTTTAGCAGTCTCTTTAAAAAGTACCTACCTTCATCTCATAACAAATTCTGAGAGCAAGTAACATTTAAAAATGTTTGCAGTAATTTAAAGTAGTCTTATAAATTGTCTTGCTAACAACATAAAATGTTGGTTCTACGCTTTAAGAAAAACCCACTTCCTCTCTCATATGCATCCTGCATTTTTGGGTTTTTTAAGACTTACTTCTTCATGTTAGACAGAATAGAATGACACAAAGAAAAAATTAGCAGAGTAGTTTTTCAAGGTTTGAGTATGAGTTCAGGTATTTTCATATGAATATACTTCTATTTTCTAGAAATTCAAATTTCCAGAATACCATTACTACATAAGACACTTCCTTTGTTATGTACAAGTTCTATAACATGAACTTTAAGCTTGTTTTTTATTGAAGCAGACCCTAGATCTATGAACAGCTGCTCATGTGCTAATTTTCCATATAAGTAGCTCAATTCAATACCTCATCTGAAGCACACAGTAGAACAGATCTCAGATATGACTGTTATGATTTTGGGTGCTTTATGTTTCATTGTTAAATATGGAGCTGAAGGCTTTCAAAGAATTTATTAGAATGCCTCCTGCCTTTCTGGTGACTTTATCCTGCTCCAGTTCAGTTCAGCCAAGAAGCCTTTGCAGCCTTTGGTTTATACCTGGCCTCCCTGGGCCAGCCATTGCTCCTCAGCAGACCGAGGTTCATGCAGCCAAGTAAATATGATCCTGCTACTACTGGTCAAAAGCTGCAGGCTGGCTTAAGCTCCACAATGATCTGCAACAACTACTGCCTAACCTGCTTTAATTTCAGCTCTGTGAATAGGAGAAATGGCTAGCAGACCTAGGCAGTGTAATTCTAAGAAACAACAGCCCTAAGAATCAACTGACGCAGTGAACAGCTTTTGTGCAACTTTCAAATGTTCACTGAGTATCAATAAGAAGCAACAAAATTAAATCCACAAAAATCCCAAACAGATTGAAGAAGACTTTTCTTCCCCCAGATTCTGGAAGTTTCATAAATCCACTCCTTAGGCGACTGATTAGAAGAAGAAATTATGGAGTAATCTACTCTGTACATGTACATAGCTTTCCTATAGATAATGTCTTTACATACTAGAGCTCACAGAAGTATTTCAGTATGAGAACTTCATTCTTATATATACAGATGATAAATGAATCCATACAAGAGCTAGATGTTTACAACTTTTAACAAGTATGATCTTATTTACTTGCCTTGTTGGACTTTGTAGCTACTTTCATTTCCATTTCATTGCTTTACAAACAATAATCATTACAGAATATTTTTGTCTTCCCTCCTAATTTCTTCTGATTTATTAGGATAATATTAAATTAAATAATGTCAAGTTTTAGGTCTATATTGGGTCTTTCTGAGATGAATTTTATTTTCCCCACAGCAGCCCTCATAGTGTTTTGCTTCGTATTAGTAGCTAGAAAGATATTGATTACACAACGCTTTGGCTACCAGTAAGCACTGTTGTCACAGCATCAAGAGCTGTTGCTCCAACATTTCCTCCTCACCAACAGGCTGGGGAAACAAAATCTTGAGAGGGGAAATAGCCAGGACAGGTGACCCAAGCTGATCAAAGGGATGTCCTATACCATATGACATCTGCTCAGCAATGAAAACGAGGAGAAAGGAAGGGAATGAGGGCATTAGTTAATTAATTAATTATAACACTTGTCTTCCAGAGCAACTACTGCATGTACCAAAGCCCTACTTCCCAGGAAGTGACTGAACATCACCTGCTGATGGGAAGTAGAGAACAAATATTTTGGGGTTTTACTTCCATGTGTGGTCTATGCTTTTGCTTTATTAAACTGCCTTTATCCTGACTCATCAGATTATTTCCATCTCATTTTCTTCCCCTGAGTCCTGTTGAGAAGGGGAGCGATAGAGAAGCTTGGTTGACATTTGGCATCCAGCCATGGTCAACCCATCACAATGATGCAATAAAGTTAAACCTGACTATGAGTTTTGACAGCTATCCAAGTGATTGTGACAAATTGGCAATGAAATTAAATTATAACACATTCCAAGTAAAACATGGGAAAAAATAACCTTACCTATATGGAAACAAAAAACCAAGTCTCTACTGTAGCTATAAACACAAAGCAAAGAAGTACAAGAACTGGGAGATGCTTAACAGCCCAGGCTCTTCCTCATGGTCCTCACTTGAGTATGGCTGCAGCTACTCCTGTGCCGGGACATGTATCCCACTGATTTGGACCTCTGGGCTGAATTCCCAGCCTAAACTGAGCCCCACCTGACCATGATGGACTCCTCTGAAGACTGTCCCTAAGCCTTCTCTGTTCCTTTATGGGGAGCAGTGGGACAGGACCTTTGCATGGACAACGCCTTGTCCAGTCTCACTGCCACCCTCTCTCTCTTGGCTTATCTTCCTTATGGGGCAGCCAGCCCTTGCTGTTCTCAAACAAGATTATTTCACTCATTGTAGGTATCAGATGATGTATTTAAAACAAACAGAAGGAAATACATTTAAAAAATATAATCACATTGCAGAGCTCAATGCAATGCAAAAATCAAAGACATAAAAACAAGCAACTTAGAAAGAAGCATTAGGAGCTATTATATATGATGTTGTATGTTTCATCTCAAACTGCAAAAGGTGCTGAGCACTACATGCAAGTAGAAAAATAACCCACCATCTCCCCACATGCCTGTTTGCAGTTGATGTCAGAGGCGAATATGAGCCAAGGTGGACCCAGAAAGACCTCTATGAAAGTTCCTATATTTCATGTCTCTGTCTGCTGCTGTGGAACTAATAATGCAATTTCCCCAACAAGGCAACTCCCTAGGGCATACATTTGTCAACCAAGAAGTCAAGTTTCAACCTTAAGAACTTCTTTACCTGCACAAATCTGATCCTGGAAGGTACTGGGAAAATCGTGAATGAAGAAGTGGAATTAATCGAAGATCACACCACCTTTTCTCCCACCTAAGTCCTGGGGATGCTGGCCATGAGGAACATGATAATGTATCCTGAAAAACATTAAAAGGTCCTTCTCAGTTTTTAACTTCATTGTAAGTACTCAGCAGATTTGGAAAGAATGAGATAGACTTCAAAGACTTTAATTTGGCAGTGTTCCATTTTTCCGAAATGACTTGTCATTAGTTTTAGTGAGCACTGGAAAGATTCTGAATAGGATCACTAAATTATTCACAATACAACCATAATTTATTTGTTTCCTGTGGCTCTGTACACATTTACATACATATCTTCTCTAATGATATCACCCCAAAACCTGGTAATTGGAAATGGAATTTAACGTGATGAAAATTGTCAAAATTGTCAAAACTACATGCATGGGATGAATAGTTTAATTTTACCTACTTACAGAAGACATTACTCATATGAAAACTGAACTTTATCATGTTCATGATCATATCTACAAAGAATGAGTATTTAAATATCTAGAGTCTAATTTGACCAGTATTTTTAAAGAATATACATTTGCATGAGAAATGTTATAAAAAAGTTAATTATCAACATCTGTTTCTAAAAATACAACACCTCTTTCTTTGTAAAATGCTTTATAAAATAGTGCTAATGATGATGTTATTTTTCTGAAAAAGCATGATTCTTCAAACTGCCTTCTCATGGCAACAAAGGATGAGGAAAAGGCTGAGGTACTTAATGCCTTCTTTACCAGTTTTCAATAGTAAGAACAGTTATTTGCCTGGTATCAAATCTCTGCGCTGAGAGACAGGGTTGGGAGCAGACTGAAGCCACAATAATCCAAGGTGAAATGGTCAGTGATCTGCTGTAGCAGTTAGGCACACACAGGTCTATGTGGCCAGATGGGATTCACTGAAGGACAGTGAGGGAGCTGGCACAAGTACTCAAAGAGTCACTTTCCATCATTTGCCATCAATCCTGGCTAACCAGCAAGATCTCAGTTGACAGAAAGTTGGCAAATATGATGCCCATCTACAAGATGAGCTAGAAGGAGTATTTGGGGAACTATAGGTCTGTCAGCCTGACCTGATGCAGGTCATGGAGCATATCATCTTGAGTTCCTTCCCACACCATGTACAGGACAGCCAGGGAATCAGGCCCAGCCAGCACAGGTGCATGTAAGGTACGTCTTGCCTGACCAGCCTGAATTCCATTTATGACCAGGTGACCAATCTAGTGAACAAGGGAAAGGCTGTAGATGTTGTCAATCTGGACTGAAGTAAAGCCTTTGGCACAGCATTCTCCTGGAGAAACTGGCTGCTCATGGCTTCAATGGGTGCACAGCTCACTGGGTCAAAACCTGGCTGGATGGTGAGGCCCAGAGAGTGGTGGCAAATGGAAATACATCCAGTTGGTAGACAGTCATGACTGGTGTCATCTAGGGCTCAGTGCTGGGGCCAGCACTGTTTAATATTTAATATCCGTGATCTCGAAGAAGGGATGAAGTACACCCTGAATTCACAGTTGACAACAAGTTGGGTAGGAATGAACTGCACCCTGAATTCACAGCTGACACCAAGTTGGGTAGGAGTGCTGATCTGCCAGAGGGCAGGCAGGCTCTGCAGAGGGATCTGGACAGGCTGAATCAATGGTCAATCATATGAGATTCACAAGACAAAGTTCCAGGTCCTGCATTTTGGTCACAACAACCCCAGGCAGCACCACAGGCTGGGGGCAGAGTGGCCGGAAACACGCATGATGAAAAAGGACCTGGGGGTGCTGGTCAGCAGCTGCTGAACATGAGCCAGNCTGGATGGTCCCAGAGAGTGGTGGCAAATGGAGATACATCCAGTTGGTGGACAGTTATGACTGGTGTCATCTAGGGCTCAGTGCTGGGGCCAGCACTGTTTAATATTTAATATCCGTGATCTCGAAGAAGGGATGAAGTACACCCTGAATTCACAGTTGACAACAAGTTGGGTAGGAATGAACTGCACCCTGAATTCACAGCTGACACCAAGTTGGGTAGGAGTGCTGATCTGCCAGAGGGCAGGCAGGCTCTGCAGAGGGATCTGGACAGGCTGAATCAATGGTCAATCATATGAGATTCACAAGACAAAATTCCAGGTCCTGCATTTTGGTCACAACAACCCCAGGCAGCACCACAGACTGTGGGCAGAGTGGCTGGAAACGCGCATGACGAAAAAGGACCTGTAGGTGCTGGTCAACAGCTACTGAACATGAGCCAGCTGTTCCCAGGCAGCCAGAAAGGCCAAAGGCATCCAGGCCTGTATCAGAAATAGTGTGGCCAGCAGGACCAGGGCAGTGATTGTCACCCTGTACTCAGCACTGGTGAGGCCTCACCTTGTGTGCCATGTTGAGTTTTGTGCCACTCACTCCAACAAGGACATTGAGGTGCTGGGCTGTGTCCAGAAAAGGGAAACATGGTTGGAAAACGGTCTGGAGTACAAGTCCTGTGAGGACCAGCTGACGGAGCTGAGGTTGTTTAGCCTGGGGAAAGGAAGGCTCAGGAGAGACCTTATCACTCTCCACAACCACCTGAAATGAGGCTGTAGNGAGACCTTATCCCTCTCCACACCCACCTGAAATGAGGCTGTAGCCAGGTGGGGGTTGGCCTCTTCTCCCAAGTAAAAAGTGACAGTATATCAATGCATCAGTAAAATTAAACCTGCTAATTTACATACTTTGTATTACCAATTTTCATATATTTTCTTAGTGGCATCTTCTATAATATAAATACTACAAAAATTAAGTACACCTATTTTTCTAGAGTGTGCATTTTGTGTACGATCTATGGAATTATAAAGCTTTACCAATTTGAACTTTACTTTTACATATATGTTCATATATCTTTTTATGTATATGAAACAAAATATCACAATAAATATCATGTTAGCCTAGCAGCAGATTTTCATAGGTAGTTCACTTATTTAAAACACTGAATCTCTGGTGAAAAATTACATAGATTCTATAAAAATAAATAAATTATTGGCTAGGAAGACTACGTTAGTACGTTGTTTTGAACATTGAGAATTTTTAATGTTTTCTCTCTGCTTTTGGGAACCTTTCTTCACCTGTGATTAAACTTGGAGAAAAGATGAAATGCAGGAAAAGTTCAGACACAGACTATAGGCCTAGATATGGCTACAACAAAAATGTTAACCCTACCTTTAGACTGCCTAACTCTGTGAAATGTTGACAAAAGACCAAAACCAGTCTTGTCTACTCCAAGTTCTGAGTCAAAAGCCTCCTTCATGTGAATTAACAAGACTAAAAATTAAGAAACAAAACTATGGCTGTAAGTAACAGAATCATGGAATGTCTGAGTTGGACAGGACCCACAAGCATCAACAACTCTAACTCTTGGCCCCACACAGGACATCCCCAACAATCTCACCATGTTCCTGAGAGTTTTTTCAAACTCTTCTTGCCCTCTGGCAGGCTGATGCCNCCTCTGCCTTAATGGGAGTTGAAAGTTCCTACAAATTTTTGTATCATCTACAAACTTATTTAGTGTCCCTTTGAGTCCGGAAGCCAAGTCATTGATCAAAATGTTGATGACCACTGGGCCTAAGACACAGCCCTGCAGAACCCCACTGGTGACCAGTCACCAGCCTAAATTAACTCTGCTCACTACAACTCTTTGTGTCCAACCATGAGCTAATTGCTCACTGATCATGTTTATCCAGGTGTCATAATTCCTTCTGGGAAATATTCTGAGAAAAAGGAAGAGTTGTGGTGTAAGAGTTGTACGTAACTTAGGAATTCATACAGACAGTTCCATTGAAGAACTCTGTTCCCATGACAAGGGGACATCTAATACCACATCTTAGTCTTCACTAGAAAATTTAATTTAGGGTGAATTATAGACTTGTGATTCCAGATTATATTATTTAAACTGAAAGAGAAACACTTGGTTTCAGTAAACTATTATCAGTTCAAATAGAAACTACAGCTCATCTAGATCAGTTTTGACACCTGCAAAAAAAGAATTCACAACTGAAAGCATGTTTTTTATCATAAAAGCAAAATTAGAATTGTAGCGGCTAGTTGAATAAATCTGCTTAGGATCTACTGCCACAGCCTTTTTACATACATACATACACACATACATACATACCCATATAGACTCTTGAGACAAGTCTGCTTTTGTTGCTGCTGCACAAGTTGCATATACTTTATTGTTATATCAATTTTATTTGTGTTATCTATTTATAAATTCTGCTTCCTAAAATGTGTTTAATTCTGAAGGGTTTTCCAGATTATACTCGTGTTTAACCCTGTGGTATTGATATTTAACTCCAAGGGCTACTATGGAAAAAACTTTAATAGAAAAATATGAAAGTACAATAAAACTAGACGGAAATTAGAAACGGCTGCTCAGTATGTCTTATGTTTCAGGTTTTTAAATATCTTTTTAAAAATTATGATCTATAATGGTTTATTTATTCTGTGCTTTTTCTATTTTCATCACGAAGTCAAATACTGAGCAAAAAACCTTTAGAACTATATAAAATAAAGGAAATTTTGCATTTTCTGGATAAGAAAAATTTTTAAAGTCCCTTGTTGCACTTCACAGGCATCTTTTAGTAAATATATGATCAGACATCTGTAGCATTTTATCCTAGAGACACTCTGCTCCATAATGTTATCCCACTTCAGGAAAGATTTTAAGTAGACATAACCAGAAGTAAAACACTCTCACCTTAAAAATAAGCAAAAACATGCACCTAATTATCTTTTGCCAAAAGCATTAGATACTGCATGCAACATAGGTAATGGAAAATATTATCAAAAACTTTTAATCCTTTTTTTATAAATAGATATGTTTTCATTTTAAGAATTTTAATTCCTATGTAGAGAAAAAAATGTAGAAGGAAAAACTTTGGCAAAATCCCTACTGCCCAAGCAAACAGTAATCACACGTATCAAGACACAATCTCAGCTGTAATAATTCGTCACAATTTAATTCCTAGCCATAATTTCTGGCTACTCTGTTTTCCCCCTACAGAACTGTCTGTCTCCAGAGTTAGCTAGAGCTCCTCCTTGTTAGTGTCCTTTACTAGTACTTCCACTTAGCTATTATATTATAATTATTCTTCTGTGTAATTCCATCAAGGAGATTCAAGCTCTTACCGTGTTGTTGGGGTGGTAATTGAGATGCAAACCACTGTCACACAGGGGAGAGGATGTGCCACTGCTTTGGTCACTGGGGGCACCTAATACAAATACAAATTCACAAGAAAATTCTTCATTGATCTGTGATGATATAATTTAAATTTGTATATGTATGCATGCATTCTCCCCACACCAAAAAAACTTCTATCATATATAACGTTCATTTACTTTCTCCATTCAGCCACTATCTGTCTTCTGGCTTGAGTGGAATGCCTTTGTAAGCTAAATGGAGGCTCAAGAAAACCCTTCCCAGCGCTTTGATTAAAAAAAAATAATGTCTGCTTGGTAAGAAAAAAAAAATTCCACATTTCTTTCAAATTTGACAATAAAAGGGAAGTGTGAACCTTCTCTGTTAGTTTTTTACTTGAAGGAACTTATCAGATAACCCTTTTGTTAATCTCAGTGGAGTTTACAGTTCTAAATGGTCTTGTAATGGTTTAGGAAATTACAGTGCTACGCCTTAAAAGTGACATGATAGGATCCTTGCAAATGCTCATTCCTATGCTACTCAGGCTACTCTGTGGTACCACAGCCACATGCAGGGACAAAGGTGCTGGAACACATTATTATTTAGGAACACAGTGTTCCAATTTTTTTCTTGTTTAATTTAAATTTAACACATAGGCAAAAGAAAAAGACAATATTTCATCAAATGTTTGTATAAAATGCTATTTCACGACTTTGATTATTTAATTCCTAGTAACTTAAAATCAAAGGCTAGAAGTATTGAAATCCAATATTTATTGTTTTGTTGCTTAAAACTCGAGCAATTTAGTTCACTCTCTTAGGGAGCAAAAAGCAGAAGGAAAGCAGAGGTGGCAAAAGGCACAGGCTGATATATAAATATGCTTAGATATGCTGCAATTGTCTATAATTATGCATCCACACTTACAATTTAATATAATTAAAGGAAGACTGCTGTCTCCATATGACTCTCATGGGGCTAGTTCACTAAAACTCAGTTTGGACTTAAACTAAATACTTATCATTCCAGAGTAATTTACTCTTAGGTAGACAGACATCTCCACCAAAGCCTCTGAATTTTAAACAGCAAAGTTAAGTCCTCTAAATATATACACACAATGACATTTTCACATTTACAAGAAAAAACTCCTTGGGACTAAAATCCTAGCTGATGCTGCCCAAAAAACTGATTTTAAATACTCTGCACCAGGATGTGAGCTACTGCAAACTAATGTAATTCTACTGTTTTACCTGCAACTGTACTGATGCACAGCAGCCAAGTGCCTGGTTATCTGTTTTTCAACCACAGATAGCAATTTTTCTCTTGAGGTCAATGTTAACACAAGCCCTGGCAATAGGGGCAACTCATATTTAGGCTATAATGGTGATTGTAAAAGCTGCTGTCAATCACCCTTAATGCACAGTAGTTTCAGAAGCTGCAAGTGTTCATGGGTATTGAATTGAGGCTTCTTTTGGCCAAGTAATAAAGGCTTACATGCACAGTCTTCATTCAGTGGCAGTTTGAGAAAAGCAGGTGCTCTTTTCAGAAAGGACACTGTTAGGGTCACTTCTTCCCCTGCATTGCGAAGGACCTGTACCTGGAAAAGAAATACAAGCAGACACCTTGAAATAAATTTATGACCAAATGCAATAGCAAATGTAAGCACCACCACACAGCTTTCCCACACCAGAATATAACTGTGTAGCAGTTTATTGCAATTATATTTGTTTGAGAAGAAACCAAGACATAAAGCTTGCTATGTGCTTGTCTATTGTGTTTCTATCCACACATACAGTTAATGGGGTGAGGAGAGCATTTGCCTCCTCTATTAGTACTGGCTTTGACCTGCACTGTTGCAGGACTTGCTCCCTGAAACTATTCAGCTATGTAACTCCTTTCAGGTCTAGAATCATCCCTCCTACCATGCATTTATTTTAAAAAAATAAAAAAGTATTTTCTCTATGCATGTATATATTTCCTCTTATCTTATAAATCCTCAACCAAAACAACAGCAGCAGTTTCCACAGCTGTGCCATAATCCTATGAGCAAGTCTTTCCAACACTCAGAGCGGAATTTAAATTCAGCTGAAGCGCTCCAGCATGGATGAGAGACCTAATCTTCATCACAGACACAGAGGAAAAGAACCTATTTTAAGCCTTAAATCTCAGATAAGCACAAGCTTAGGTTTTGCCAAAGGGCAGCTAGCATTTTGGACACAGAATGGGCAAAGCACCTATCCAGTTGTGAATACTTTTAGCCTTCCTGTACTCTCCCATAGTTACCCCTTTGGCTTTTGTTCATCTTTAGATTTTGTGGGGTACAGCTGTAGACATCCCAAACATACAGAAGAGTGAGGGACTCCAGGCACCTCCCAAGAGTAGCAGTAAGGAGGCAAAAAAGCAACTAAGCAAAATGCTGTGTTAAATTGCTGAAGAGGAATGTTTGAATTGGCTTACAACATGAGAGCCAAGAAGAATCAGATCTGTTTCAGAGAACAACCATTTCCTGTTCTGGCTCTATAACTTCAAAACTCTTCAAGGGCTGATTTAATTTGGGCTTACAATGACAGAAGATTGCACCATGCTTCTCTCTGAGTGACTGTGTTCATACTGTGCAGAGAGCCAGCTCACAAGCAGCCACATTCAGAGAGCTGCTACATAGTGAGACATTAGGCAAACATTTTAAACTAGCACATATCTGCTCCCTTTCTCCTGTGTAGCTGTAACCCTTCCGTCATGCTCCTGCTTGTGAGAAAGCCTTTTAAATTATTTATGAAGCACTGTTATTCTTTAATTAGGCCTGTCAATAACCTACTCAACAGATTTATTTACATGCATGTGTATAACTATACATTGGGATGCTTTCACGTGGAATCACTGCATTATGCTGTTAACTTAAAGTAATTCTTCAGGAAAAAATGTCAACTTTGCCTTGAAACACAATATCGCCTACTCCATGCTGGTTGCCACAGGGGACTAACAATATGATGACAGAATATTTGATTCAGTAACTTCTAAAATTCAGAAATTTTAGCGTCTTTATTGTTTAAAATAGCACAGTGGTTGCCTATGCACATTTTGCAGTTTAGTATGTTTTATATGTATGTGTGCAGATAAACCCAGTTTAAACTAACCGATACTGCATTCCAAAAACTTCATCCGTAACACAGAATCATAGAATCATTTAGGTTGAAACATGAGTCTCTTTGATGAACAGTTCCCAGTTCTGATGCATTTACTATCTTAGTATTTGTAAGTAGCAATTATTTCATAGAAAGATGACTTGTAATGTGCAGAAAAGCAGACCATGACTCTGAAGTCCTGAATTCAACCGGAGAAACCATCCTATAGCCTCAGCCTCCAGAGAAAATTCATTCCTTTCCTCTCTTATGCAGCAGTCACATAGTTCAGAGTAGTCAGAGCCAAAGCAGAAACTTACAGGTATGTACTCTGTATTGTTTCGACAGATGTGGACAGACAAAGGGCAGGTAAATACAGCTACTCTCTGCTGTTAAAAAAAGTATTTCTTTTTACTCAGGAACAGGGAATAAATAAGTGAAGAAGTTACAGCATTACTAACTTTAATTTATAAAGTCACCTTTTAAGATAAGAATAAGTGGATATCATGTGTGAAAGAAGCTGAGACAGTAACTGCCCTAAATCGTTCTTCCAGGAGTCTACATGATTTCACTTGATAATATATTGCTTTGTAAAGCCTGTAAGAGGCCATAAGTAGCCTACTGTGACTTTTTTCTCTAACCTCTCTCTCCCTCAAACCTCTTTATCTCATAGGATGAAAACTTCAAGCTGAAACACATTTCAGTTGAAGTCAGCAATACTTATATCAGTGAACTGTATTTTAGAGCGTATGAAGCACATAATCCAGAAAGTGACTACATTTTGACATGCAGAATAAAGACTAAAGAGAGATAAAAGAATAAAAAACTACTAGGTAATGATTGTAACAAAGAGCAGATGAGTTATTGATCCCATTTTGCTTACTTTCTAGTCATTAACACAGCCATTCTGGGAAATAAGGTTAGGTGAAGAAAATGAGAATTTTAATTACTTTATTGTCTTTTTCCAGCTTTCAGTTGAAAGCTTTACTGCTATTTTACATTCTTTGTATTTACTCTACATAAGAAATGAACAACTGAATTACTAAAGATAATGCTGTATCAGTACTGAATTTAAATTAGGGCCTCATTCCACTGTGTATAAATGGTTAACAAAATTCAATATTGCTGAAACATAGATATATAAGTAAAGAGGTTTTCAGTTCATTACTGCTAATAGAGAAGCCATCTCTAAATTTGCATAAAATAAAAATATTTAAAACATTTTGCAATCCTGGTTGATGGCAAGTCAGCAGTGCCCTGGCAGCCAGGAGAGTCAACCACGTCTGCTGGGCACAGTATTGCCAGCCAGGCAAGGGAGGGGCTTGTCCTGCTGTCTCTGCACTGGAGCAGCCTCATCTCGAGTGCTGGGGGCAGTGTAGGACATCACAATATAAAAAAGACATCAAGCTATTAGAGACTGTCTAAACGAGAGCCATGAGGATGGTGAAGGAGGTGAAACTTTATGAGGAGTGGGTGAGGTCACTTGGTATGTTCAGCCTGAAGGTGAGGAGACTGAGGGGAGACCTCACTATGGTCTGCAACACCCTCAGCACAGGAAGAGGAGGGACAGATACCAATGTCTTCATCCCCAGGTTCAGTGACAGGACTTGCGGAAACAGCATGAAACTGAGTCAGGGAGGTTTGGTTTGGATATCAGGAAAAGGTTTTACACCCAGACAGTGTTTGAACACTGGAACAGGCTCCCCAAGGAAGTGGTCACAGCACCAAGCCTGACAGAGTTCAAGAAGTGTTTACACAACACCCTGAGGCACATGGTATGATTCTTGGGGTGTCTTGGGCAGGAACCGGACTTAATGTTCTTGACAGGTCCCTTCTAACCCAGCACATTCTATGATTCTATGATTTTCCCTAGTATGTGAAAAGATGTAAGTGGCCCCAACTTATACAAAGTGAACAAGAAACTTTACAAAATGAACAAGAAATTTATTTTTGAGGGAATACTAATTTTGATTAAATATAAAAATGTGTTTTCAAATATTTCAAAACAAAAATGCAGCAACTTCCTAAGATGGTTTTTATCATATATGAAGAGTTTGGCAAAGATGAGAAAAATTCCCCATGCTAAATCTAGGGAATATTTGTATCACAAAAATTTAACTCAGTAGTAGACCTAACATTTCTAATTTCTAACTAGGTTATATATTCCCATTGTATGCCATGGACAAATTCCCTTCATAAGAGATCTGGCAATTTCTTAAGCAATGCATCCTAAATTGCAGAAAATACATGACCAGACACCATTAAAAAGATTTGCGTATTGTTTGTACCATTGAAAGGTAATGATCTGTTTTATTTCCAGAGGCTATAAAACATGCACTCAATATGCATGTTTTTGTTTTGTTGTTGTTGTNACAGAAACATTAAATATTGTCAATAAACATTCTGATGCAAAGTATAACCTTACTACCAGTGGGACCAAGAATTAATCTACTCCTACCATGAATAGCCCTATATAAAGTTAAGATGTTCATGAATGAAGTGAGATAGGCAAAAAAACCCTCCAGTTGTGCATGTCTGAGCCAGTAGCTGTGTGAAATAGTGACATTAAAAGTCAGTGTTTCTGGAGCAACAGTGACTATATTTCTATGTAATTACTGTAATGATTGTAAGGGGGCTATTTGAAAAAGTAAATTTTATGGTGATGCGAGATATTGCTGAAGAAAATATCTACATAGTAACAACACTAATCTGAATTTTTAATAATGTCTACAATGATATTGCCTTTTAATTTTATAAACCCTTTTAAATTCCCAGCTCAAGGAAACATTTGAGCATATGCTGAAGTCTCTCTCAATATATTCAGGAAAGCAATGAAGCACGAAGTCCCTCTGACTTCAGTAGGTATTCTTTCCTGAATAAATCTGTAAATCCCCTCTCAAACTGCCAGTGAAATTTACCCACCAATACAGTGGTAAGGATTTAAAACAGAACACTTATTCCGATCCCAAGATCCATGTTCTCTTGAATTGGAGCAAATTTCACTCTTCAGTTTTTAAAGAAAAATTCAATTTTTTCGTGAATACCTTTAACTATAAACACTAGGAGAACAGAAAAAAAAAAAAANTGAGGCACATGGTATGATTCTTGGGGTGTCTTGGACAGGAACTGGACTTAATGTTCTTGACAGGTCCCTTCTAACCCAGCACATTCTATGATTCTATGATTTTCCCTAGTATGTGAAAAGATGTAAGTGGCCCCAACTTATACAAAGTGAACAAGAAACTTTACAAAATGAACAAGAAATTTATTTTTGAGGGAATACTAATTTTGATTAAATATAAAAATGTGTTTTCAAATATTTCAAAACAAAAATGCAGCAACTTCCTAAGATGGTTTTTATCATATATGAAGAGTTTGGCAAAGGTGAGAAAAATTCCCCATGCTAAATCTAGGGAATATTTGTATGACAAAAATTTAACTCAGTAGTAGACCTAACATTTCTAATTTCTAACTAGGTTATATATTCCCATTGTATGCCATGGACAAATTCCCTTCATAAGAGATCTGGCAATTTCTTAAGCAATGCATCCTAAATTGCAGAAAATACATGACCAGACACCATTAAAAAGATTTGCGTATTGTTTGTACCATTGAAAGGTAATGATCTGTTTTATTTCCAGAGGCTATAAAACATGCACTCAATATGCATGTTTTTGTTTTGTTGTTGTTGTTGTTAACATTTTTGAGATTTTCTATGAAGTCTTAGATTTTAGGCATATGAATTTACCTATGTCAACTTTCAATTTTTTTAGTTAAAAATGAATAATAGTAACACTTATTATGTTGAAACAGAAGTTGTATGGATTAAATAGTGAAAAGTTATTTATTACTGTTGTTACTACTTTATTTAGCTTTATTCTTTAATTTCAAATAGTGAGTAATATCAGCTATTCATTTGTTGATGCACAGTATCTAACAAAGTCATGCCTGTAACAGGCAGAAGCCTGGACACTGAAAAATCTTAACATCTCCTCATCAACATTATGGCTATATATATCAAATTCCTGCTGCTGTTTTAAGAATTTATATAT
>VXBB01002367.1:151417-168191 GCA_013399915.1 Illadopsis cleaveri
AAAGAAAAAAAAAAAAAAAAAAAAAAAAAAAAAAAAAAAAAAAAAAAGAAAAGGTAGAAGACACCTTTCTAGCCACTCTATAGTTACACCATGCACAAGTATCAAGTCCATCAGCAGATAACACAATATACATTTTAACACAATCACACAGAGGTCAAAAGCTACAAGCCTTCATGCACACAACTGTCTTAAATTTGTGTTTATTTTAAAAATCATCTGCTTTATTTAGTAAAAGCCACATAGTTAATACAGAATTATTAGGAACACATCAGTGCATAGTGAATTTTTAATTCCTATGATCTAATATTTATCACAGTATCTGCCAACAATTGAAGTTAATCAAGAAATATAATATCAAGACCTATCAAAGCTTTTTTCCTTCAGAAAATTTCTCTTTCCAATATACAGAGCAAACTAGAACAACATTTTGCTACAGAAGTTCCTATTCAGGCTGCAAAACTAAAAGTATTCTGCAAACTATAGGTTGATACTATCATAATTGTACATTTTAAGTTTTTGCTGTCTGGCTCCAAAACCTGTGTTAGTTATTTAGACACAAACCCAAAGGGCTGCACACTAGAACTGGAGTCTGTCTCAAACAAGGGGACAGGAACTGCAGGGAAGAATGGTGCACTTCCCAGGAACACAGGAAGACATGCCCTTCTACTCTGAGCTCTCTTCTGCTCGTTTCCTGCTACTAGCACCGTTTTGAAAAAGTGCAGAGGGATGCAGTAACATAAGAACTTTCAGCAAAGACTCCCTCCAGTGCCCACCATTAAGGAATTATTCTGAAAAAGGTTTTATGGACCTGCAAGAAGAGGACCTTCTGAACCTTTATGGACCTTCTGAAGATGTTTATGGACCTGCAAGATGGTACAGCAATGGAATTGAAGCAGTGCTTGCTTAGTGAATCCTCCAGCTATGGAGGCACTACACAAAAGGTAATTTCAGAGTAACATACACAGAGATTCAGGGTTTGATGTTTTTTGACAAGTCCCATCAGGCTGGCCACTTAGAAGGAAAATAACTCTTGATCCGAGGTCACAGCATGTGTTCAAGCTAGATCATTAGGTGGTTTCTCAGATGTGCAGCATCATACCAGTCATCTTATGGATATATTCAGGCTTCCTTCATTGATCCTTGCCATACCCGTTTTCCCAAGCTCATGGTCTTTAGTCACAGAAGTACCAGAACATGCAACCTCGAGACTGCTGTATAAAGTATGAGTAGAAAACTAAGTGATCCTCCTTTAAAAATAGATTTCATCATCTTTCAAGCCTACCTGCCAAGTAGGCCACTAATATTAGCTAACATGAGAGACATGTACAGAATTTCCTTCACAGGAATGACTAAAACAATCAGATACAAGCAATATGAATAAGTGTAATGAGGAGGTAGAAGAAGATTAATTTAATAAAAAATTATTGAGAACATAATTAACCTACAAAATAAAAAACATCCACCAGGCAATAGAAGACTAAATGTAGATCACACAGAGGACATAGACACCTGTCATTTCTTGCTTCAATGCACTTCCAAGATAAAAAAAGATACTAACTACTGCTTCTTCAGTGATCTATTTAACATCAGTTGGGAAAAAAAGAATTTGGTTTCACCCTTTTAAGTCTAACACTTCTGGAATGGTGCACTTCCAAGTTTGTCTAAAAGATTTGACAGCAGCTTTCTGGAAATCTTTAACCTTTCTTATGCTCCACAATCAACACAAAAATTTATTACTCTTTCAGTCAGAATAGTAGTATGCTGCAACTAATCATTGCTTAGTTGCATGTTTATGTTTCGAAAAGCAATACAGAAGTGCCTTGCAAAAGATATTAATACAAACAAAAAAAAATTAAAGGAAAAGTCGGCAGCATTTTCCTGTTTTTCTTTCATTAATCTTAGTATCAATAATATCACACATAAAAATATTGCTATAAGTGTGTAATTTGCATTCTTAAGTCATGTATCCTAATTTTGAATTCTGTTTCACTAAAAGCTGCACATACTGATCATCACAGTTCATATTAAATAATTAGAAGGCCATTATTCCAATACAGAAACTATGAAAAGCAAGGAATTGGTACTCAAAAAAATGCTGTTTTCCAAAACTGAGAACACACGCTGGAGGCCAGGACTCAGGTCATATGGGACATCATAGGTCTTCAAACTGAAACATTTCCTACCATATTCTGAAATATAAAAATTAACAACTCCTTAAATACATTCCAACTATAATACATTATTTACCATGATCTGCCAGTATATTCTTTGACTCATCCCAGCTGGTAGTTGATTCTAATGCAAATGTTCATTTTAACAACAAACTATGGGTCCTGTTAATGATTCTCAACTTGTGGACTACTACTGGTGTGGGACTGTGGTCCATAGAAGAAATACACAAAGATGCATTTAATAGCCATTCAGCTCTACATGACAGGCAGCTATTCAGGACAAGAAAACATCTATGAAAACATCAAAAAACGAAAAAAAAAAAAAAAAAAAAACCCCAAAAAAAAAAAAAAAAAAAAACCCCAAAAAAAAAAAAAAAAAAAAACCCCAAAAAAAAAAAAAAAAAAAAACCCCAAAAAAAAAAAAAAAAAAAAACCCCAAAAAAAAAAAAAAAAAAAAACCACCAAAAAACAAACCCCCCACCAAAGAACTAGAACACTTCAAGACAAACTATTTCCAAGCTTTATATCTGTTTGTAATGAGTACATGCCAGATTTCAGAACTGCCTATCTTTGTTTTCACATTATCTACTCCATAAACGGCTCTACTTCTCCAGGATTATTCAGCTACAGTAAATGAACTTTGTAGTTCCAGAGTTTTACAGAGTTCTCCACTTTAAACACTCACAGATGTTCCACTTTTTAAATGTGATTATGTATTCGGCTGCTGGGCACCTTCTCTCTGTCAAAGCTAATTCATGAACATATATTTTTGAATTAGATATTTAATGGCTTCCAAAGCAACTGGCTTAAGAGGAACAAGACAAATCTCGTAAAAACACTGAAAATGACCGAAATACCAGTAGAATTTTTCCCAGTGTGGTTGGAATTTAACAGCATGTAATTTACAATTTTTTTCATATGAAATAGGAAATTTGAATACTTTTGGACAATAAAAAAACTTTAAGATCTTTTTCTAACTATATATTACAACTCTATGAGACTTATAATATCCCCACTTGTATTTAGGCAACCTACTCAACCCCACCATTAGTCAAATGTTATAAATCCATAAGCCTAATTCTGATTTCAACTCGTTTGATTTACATGCATGTTTCACCTTCACATAAAATACATTTTCATTACAACTGTATATAGGTCAGTAAACTTCTCATCAGTATAGCTCAGAAATTTATATACGAGCCAGATTTTGTTTGGGATCAATTTAATCAACATTGTCAAAAACAGATGTTGACCAAAGCTGCTTTGGGAGAAATGTGTGAACCCCTTAAGCAAACAAAACTCTTACAAAAATGAGAGAAGCTTTTACACCAGTGCTATAACAGCACCTACTGATTTCTGCACAGCTTTCTGCAGGCTTGCACAGATCGTGTGCGCAGTGGTGTGTGCAGCCAGATGAATGATAGGCTTTCTCATCAATCTACAGAGGATTTCTTATTTAAGAGACAAAGTTTTTGGAGTTCATAATAATTGGAAAGCAATTGTGATGATAGTCTATGCTGACAATGTTGTTTCTTTCCTTTCAATTAGTTATGGAGAATATTCAGAAAAAGCTGTTAACATCTGTAGCACCTGTAACACATTTTAAGCAGGCTCCAGAGGCTTTGCACATTTACCTTCAAAGATGCATGACATAAAAATTCAAAGATTTTTTTTCTTTTCTTTTAGGCAGGCCAAATTTTAATACATAAATAACAGAAAATTCTTCCTACTCTGCACAAAATCCTTGTGGAATTAATCTTTGTTACTCATTCAAACAATACCATTTTATGTGGATTTTAGTCCAACATAATATAAAGTGTTGAGAATAAGCCAGAACTGTAATTTACTAATTATTTGTAGGCTACCAATCAATCCTTGGTGGTGCTCTTCTCTAATAAGAGTTTCAGATAGTAAGAGATCAATAAAACCATCTTTAAATGAAAGCAGAGAAATTTAATAAGACACATTCTCTTTGACTAAAAAAACTACCAAGATTACTTAAGGTATATATAATCTACACCAACTAAATATCCCATCACAGATTTCCCCAACATCTATTTAAGCCAGCTTTTGATTACCATTCATCAACATGCAAAAAAATGACAGACTATATGGGAATAACACTTTCTGGTGGTAAGAGCTGCTCCAAACAAACTCTGTGCTGTAAACAAGCAAGAGCTTCAGTCATTAAATTACTAATAAATGAAATGTGAAAACCAGGACAACAGGTGAAAATATCAGTATTTGTTATGTAGAATATTAAGATTTTGCTTGTGGCCTGCAAGTGTTATAGCATAAAATGCATGATAATGCAATGACTATTCTAGAAAAAAAAACTATCCAACAGTGTAAGAGAACACAACATAAGCCAGCAAATAATCATGAGCTGAATTGAAGAGAAACATTGTATATCATCTCTCAAAACCAAAAGCCGCATCTTAGCTATTATCCAGGAAAACCTTAGAAGAATGATCTAGTACTTATGACTCTCCACTCCCTGTACAAAAGTCACATAAAATATAAAATATAGCAAAAGTCTAAAGACATTAGCCATGTTACATAAAGAAAAACAATCAGTGATATTCACAGAATAAAGCACAATTTTCCATTTATCTGCAAGATTCCTAGGCTTACCCAGTTACAATTGGAATAAAGATCACTAGAAACCCTCTTATGAATGGATACGTATTTTTCTTTTGCTGGAAGACATTATACGGAAAGAAAGCTTCATACAGAAGTCTTGTTTTTTCAATTTTTTTTTTTTTTAATTTAAGTAAGGATAAAAATCAAAACAAAATAAAAAGTGGAATTTTTTTTCCTAGTAAACTGTGACAGAAACTAGACAATAACTTGGAATTAAGGTTCCACATTTTTCAGGTAATGTGTACTCCTCAACAGGAAGAAATAATTCTAATCAAATTATTAATTTAAAAATTTTGGAATTCTTTCTTTTCATAGTTCATCTTAATGCACTTTTTTTCTTATTATAGTAATGATCTTGACTGGTTTGATATTTTTAACCTGACCATTAACAAAACAATAAAGCTGCTTAATAATCTATGAAATATATATAAGAATCTCCTGCTCTTTCAGTCAAATTGTTCCCACAATTAAAATTTACCAGAAAAAAAGTGCTCTCCTGGTTGAATTCTATATGAAATTTCTGAGACAGCTACTAAGCAAGTACAATTTTTTATGTTTGCAATTTTTGAAAGGCTCATTAGTAGTATTCAAAATGCATACACATTGCCAGACTATATAACACGCCAGCTATTGTTCCTGTTCCTAATGCTTGAAGAGTGAAAAAAATCCAGCTGACACAGCGTTTTGAAGTACAGTCTTAAATTTTAAGACATTTTATGAACAGACATATGTCTATGATTGCTGAAGACAAGACAAGTGTTGCATGGCTTGAACATTTTGCCTGACTACGCAGAGCTCCAGGTCTGGGGGGAAAAAGAAAGATCATTCCCAGAACAAGAGTTTGCTCACACTAATCTCGTTGCAAGGCTGGGGTCAAACACACAGTAGTAGTAAATTTCACATTTACATATTCAATATGAAATTTGCTGTTGGCAAATATGACCTTAACACTTAGTTTTCATGAATAGTCACACTAATCAAGCACCAGAATATAAATGCTCATGAAAAATGAATAAAAAGTGGTTCTAAAGAGTTTGAAATCAAATTCTAATTCTATATTTGAATAAATATTACTGTACAAACTTACTCCTATTTGTTCAGTTTTAAATGTTATCAACTTCAATATGACAAAAAAAAAAATTCTTGGACAAATTTGTATTTGAAATAATGTATTAGATCAATATAAGCAGTTAATTCTGCTAAGCTTCTTGGCTGCTCAGGATCTAATCTCTGAGAAAGATATTTTAGTACTTCAGGGAAAGTGCCCAGTGGGAAAAGTTCTCAGCTGAGAAAGCACGTAAGAATTCTGTGACTCTGTAACATACTTTCGTGCATTTAATGCAGTGGCAGTTTTTCTGCTCCAGATTAATTGCACTGCATCTGGTTGAAGTTGAGAAAATAACTTTGTTCTTCAAAATGTTTGTAAACAAGAAAGCCTCCAACTTAATAAAACATGTAAATTCATAATTTTAGGTAAATATATGCGTATTCTGCTGAACTGGGATCCAATACATTTATAATTTGAAAATTTCATAAATCATATTGCCCTAACATTTTTAAGATCATTTTCATCAGTGTCTAAATTTTAAATGTCTTGGAAAAACTGGTTTTGGAGGTACTCATGCTGTATGTTAATTAACTGGAGAACATTTATAGATATTTTTGGAAACAAAAAAGATTAGCATGTAATTCCAAAGAAGTAAAAAAGATAATTTGTATTTCAGCACAATGATAAGAAAGTGCTGAATTACAGTTTTAATCAGTTTATAGCATGAGGTCTTCGTAACTTTCAAAATTAAGCATAAATCCTATATATTAATCAAAACTGATTAGGCTACTTATCTGATTGCAACCCTTTTTTTACCTTTTCTTATTTTCTTAATTAAGCAATAACACCACAGAAATCCATTCCTGCCAGCAGTTAATTACCATCTGAGACTATAAAATCATATAAAAACAATAATTTATCGACTATAGTATAAAGTGAATGTGTTTTCTGAAACAAAATTTGCAACATCAACAGTAAAAGAAAACCAGAATGATTTGTATAATTCTATTACAGTGCTGCTAGGTTATTATGCCAGAGTATTACAAATGAATGCACAAACTACAGGCTTCACTTTCAGAAAGTTCAAACCTCTCAGACCTTAATAATTCTACTTTTACAATTTTCTCTGTGCTCCCATTTCTATAAAAATTTAGAAAATAAGAAAAACACTGCTGATGCTACATAACTCCATGGTATCTAATGAACATTTTATACAGATGCTTTAACTCAATAAAGCATGCCCCCGTTTAGATAGCACGTTCTTGTTGAGATATAAAGATCCTGGAATACTAAGATCTGCAGTTGTAAAAGTAAAATTAAAAATTTAAATGTCTTAATGCCTTCAATTTCCAAAGTTTCCAGTGTTTTAATTGGGAAATAAATAAAAAACCCCATTGTTTCATAAATTTGTTGTTGCCATTGTTGTGCAGGTGATTCACTTTACCCTATAACCCCACTTATTGATTGATAGAAAGATGCTTTATATAGTCTGTGAAAACTTGTAATCTTTCATGGTGATGGATATTAAAACAAAATATTCTATCTGTTGGCATTCATTATGGCAAACTTTAGCTCTCACCAACAATTCTCTGCAATCACTGACTCAGAAATCACACATGACCTGAAGTGCTCAGGGGATTTTGAATATTTTTTGTGTTTGATTCCCCATGTACCTCAACAAAACAAAAGATGTCAAAAAGACCTCAAGACATCTGAGAAATGGTGGAGAAATCTTGTGAAACATGCCTGTCTATCCATTTACTACGTAAGGACATCATACTCAGAACAGTGTAAGAAGGGAAGAGAAAATCTGGAAACATCCTTATCACTTCCTACTGCAAGCCAATACTTAAATATGGGAGGTTTTTGATGTAGAACAGTCCCTTGAACATTCCTTTAAACAGGTCAGCACAATTAGAATCTTTTAAATACTCTCAATCACTACTGCCTTGACAAGGGCAAGTGAAGTGGAATAGAGCTATGAACATTTTCTAGATCGCATTTAAAGATACATGGCATTATCCTGGTAATGCCAATTCAGCCTGAGGAGCGACTATTTCCCATTTTACTCAGAAAAGTATTAATAGCACAGGAAGTGCTCTCTTGCAGGTCTCTGCACAAAAATCTAGGGAACGTGTAACTGTTGCAATTTTTAATGAAGAGTTTCTTCCGTCAGTTACTAAACCTGCACAGAAGTTCTTGTGTCCTGTGAAACTCTTACTACTGCAAGCTATTTTACTGGCCACAGTCTTCCAAAACAGCTAACAAGAAACAGGTACTACCAAACTGAACCTGTATAACAACATCAGTACTATCAGGGCAAAAGGAAAAAAAAAACCATCCAGAAATAGGCCCAGTGCTGACAAACAGATACCAAAACACCAGTACCATACTGTACCATACTAGTGGTTGAGAAGTATGGGGTGGGCCATCTGGAAACCTCCATGTATCTGGCTGGAACAGGGCAACACTGGATACTATTGAAAAATTATACAGAGTCCATTCTCCTTTCCTCTTCCTCCTCCACCGAACAAACTGTCAAAAGACAAACACCCAATGTAGAGAAAAAAAGACCTAAAAATATGCATAGGTGTTAGATAATCCCTGGATTAAAAGTTTTTTTGTGGCACCCATTTGATTTTACTATAGCCAGAAACAATGACATTTCTGAAGAGTTAAATCAGGTATTTTAACTGCTGGAAAGTTGCCAGAAGACGATGTGTGTGCACATTTGCACTTCTTTGAGCACGCCTCCCAACTGTGACTCCTCCTGGCTAGTTAAGTGAGTACATCTGCTCTATTCTTCCCACTGCTCCCTCAGGTCCACATCAAGGCATTAGAAATACAGAAGTTGCCTTTTAGAGGCGAACATTTTCTTTCAGTCTATATCACATGGTTGTTACCTGTTTAAAGAAAATATAATTGATGCCAGTTGGACAGTATTTTGTAGTTCCTGTGAATAAATGAAATCTTAATAGTGACCAGAAAAGATAATTTCCATGCCCATAGGAGTTTTCATTCTTCTTATATTAAGTTGGAGTGTTTTGTGTCTGTTTACTTCTTCTGCCCTATGGACGTTATGCCCAGAAAGAAAAACATTGGGTCCCTGAACTAAAGTCAAATTGAGGTGTAGCTCCACAACAGAGAGATGCTGTGCAGAATGAAATATTTCAAAAAGTCATTTGGAGGGTAAAGTGCACACATGAACAAATAAACATGAAAACATTTCTATTTGATTCCTAAGGAAGCCAAGAAATCTGAGCCTTTACACTAAAAATATCAATGTAAACAAGGTCACAAAAAAAGCATATTTGATGGTACACACTTTAAATCCACTCCTCAACTGTTTCTTTTCTTTGCAGCTCAGGCTTTCAGAATTAATAGACCCATATGACAAAGGAGGAACCAAGGGCAGTTATTTGAAGGATGTTGTGCCGTAACTGGTGATTCAATCTTTCACTCTATCCCACTAAACCTTAATGGATTTGTGCTTTGAGGACTGTGTGGCTACGTAATAAGGAAATAACAATATTAATCATGTAGGCTTGGTATTAGTCATGATGGCATGTTCTACTCCCTTCTATTAAAACTCAGCAGTAATGATGAGTAGTTTTAAAAGATGAAATCTTAATAAAGTGACTAATAGATTTACAGGTATCTTGAGAAAAAGGAATGAAAATATAAATTAGGAAGACTAGCAATATATTAACTTTATTTTTAAAGTCTAACATTATAGTCCTTGAATAAATTCAAGTTTTTACTGAGTTTGGCACAATTAAAAAAATTATTTAAATACTAAAAAAACATAGCTAAAACCAGATTAGAAAAGCAGACAAACACATATTAAGAATACTGCTCCAGGATATATCTAGATTCCAGGAATTTCCACCACACAGACAAAAACAGTAGACTATTTATAGCTGCTAGGTTCTTTTCCATTTGATGAACACTTATTTCGAATCAGTACTGAAATATTTGACAGATTATTATTGGTTCAAATTTCATGAGCATTAGGATATTCAATAACAGGAATTTTCATTAATTATGCCAGGGTAGCTAAGGTGACATCAGCTTACCATTATTATCATTATTATCATTATTATTATTATTACTCAAGTCTGAGATAGAAAACAGCAGCTGCATGGAAAGAGTAAAAGTATTGGATTTCCAGAAAGTTTACATTTCACTTTTAAATACAGAAGTTAAAAACTGCAGATTGATTATAGTCTTAGAAGCACCGACTGTGCAGCTTCCACATTTAAAGTCGCCATTCTGTCTAGAGGGGAAAGGATTAAATGGCTGTGCCATGAGTTATGAAGCACAGGATCTCTGCAACATGAGAAAGTGGTAGTCTGTGTTTGCAGGTTGCTGTTATCACTTCATGAAACTGCAAAGTATTAATGCAGAGGTACTTTTCCATAAGATTCAGATGTACTTCATAGAAGTCAGAAAGCTAAATCTAGTAATAGTCTAGGTCTCTAGTTTATAGTTAAGGAAACAAAGATAACATAAAAAAATAATTTATCAAAAGACACATCTGCAAAGTCAAAATAGGAAATCAAGGAGATTTCAGATCATTTGGTTTATTAAAAATACAATATGCCCATTCTACTGCTTAAAACGTTTACGAAAAACATTGCCAAAACTATTCATAATGAGTCCTAAAAATCAGTTTGAACAAGACCACAGTTTTAAAGAGAAAGGCCAGAGTAAGAGTTTCATTAGCTGCAGATGATTGCAGTTAAGCAACAGCAATCCCTACACTGTCATTTTCATGTAACATAAATGACTCATGGAGAGTCAGCAGAGTTACAGCCCTGCTGTGAATGTTGAGAAAAGGGGGAAGCAAAAGATTCAATGCACTGCGTGAGGACATGTCAGGTCTGGTTGTTCTGCTGGACAGAATGGTGTCTTGTGCAAAATGCAAGCAATGGCTGAATTGAACCACAGTGCTCCATATCACAGTTATCTTTACAAAAAATCCACCAAAGCCTGAATATCTATTCTGTCTTTATAGCTACCTGCCACTACATGAGCTGTTCCTGTTACTTTTCAAGGAATCCCCAAATGCCACATTAAGTGACACATGCAAGCTATCATTTTTCACTTGAAACATTCCCTGAATGTTCTCCAAATAGAAGAAATAAGAAATTACTTCATATCCATAATCATTTCGTTTCCTCTATTTCCTAAGAGAAAAAAGCCCAGATGCTAAGATCCAAAGAGATATGTAGCCATAGTTATTGATACTACCTGAGATGTTTTATTCACAACATTAAGAACAGAGACAATCTTAAACATATCAGCCTTCATTCAACTGGAATTCTACCTTGGCTCTGGATGATTTGGTGCACTACAACCCTGAACAGTAGATCCAACACAAGGGTTTTGATAATATCCAACTGAACTGACATATTCTCCTATTCATAGCCACTCAGAAGTGGCTCAAGGGCCTCTCAACTCTCTCCCAAAATCTTGTCCATTTTTAGTGACGTAGTGGCTAGACCCAGAACCACCAAAAACATCCATACAACATGTATGTTGCTGCTTGTCTATCCATCTTTATGTTTGGACAACAAATGGAGGTAAAAGCCAGAAATACATTAATTTCCAGCCTCCAGATTAATCATATCTCTTACGGTGGATTACCACATCCACTAGGTATATGGATTGACAAGCAATGCATTGTTAGACGTTACTGATTAGGCAAAAGCAGAAACTCATAGGTCTGTCTGTGAATAATCCTAATTTCAGCCTTTTAAAATTCTAGTTTTAAAATTTACAGAGTCTACTAAAAAATGAAAACTTAAAACATCCTGAGTAAAAACAGCACAAAGTGTATTTAAACAGATAAAATGGACTCTTGTTCTACATACAAGTTCATATCGCATTTTTTGGGCTGAAACTGCCAGTTTGAGAGATGCTGAGAGATATTTTTTTAAGATAATTGCTAGTTTATTTTTTTCCGCAGCCTATTCCTGCTTTGACACTTCACCAAAGAGAGCATGACTTTTACCTTACCACATGAGAATACTAAGACTGAAGCAATGTTATGCTGTACTCAGTTGGGGCTCTTTCCAACCCAAGAGAAACAACAAGCTGACAGTCAGTCTTTGATAGAAACTCATCATGTGCTTCATGGTATGAACAACATCTTTGCCTTCTACAAGCAAAAAACTAAGCTCAAGATTAAGTGATTCACCTGAAGCTAAAAAAATAATCAGAAAGGAACCATGTAAAATCTTCCAGTAAGGTACACCAAGAACTGACTAAACCTACCTATCTAGGCTTATGAGAGTCTATTAGTCCATCCATCTGTCTTTCTATCTATCTATCTATCTACCTATCGTCGATCTATCTATCTATATCTATCTATCTATCTATCTATCTATCTATCTATCTATCTATCATCTATCTATCTATCTATCATCTATCATTATCTATCATTATCTATCTATCATGCGTATAAAAGTAGCAGAAGGCAAGAAAGACAACATAGTGCCCACTACATTAACTTAAGATGCCTGTACATTGGGAAGATTATCCTTGCTATGAAACATGCTATGAGTTTGATTAAACTACCTAATTTTGAAACTCAAAACATTTTATATATATAGTATGGTCATCAGTAAAGCAAGAAGAAATACCAGGGTCAACTGACTAATCATCAGTTTCATACAACAGGCTGCAAGTGATTATGCCACAGATTTTTTCCCTGCAGAGCTATGAAGATATCACATACGCTTAAAAAGTTTCCACAAGCAGCAACAGGTTTTGCATGTAGAAAAAGAATGAATGCTCATTAGAGTCACACTGCAGATACAAGTCTGAATTTTCTACAGGTATCTTCAGCATTACCCACTGAAAAAAACTGCACACTGGTTTACAATGATTATTTTCTAAGACATTAAGACAACCCAACACTAACATATCCTTACAGAACATTGTACCTGCTAAGTCTTAATTAGGTACAGAAAAAAACAGAATGAAATAAAGCTACGGGTCCAGGTGTCTTGCAGAGCCATTTCAAAAGCACCTATATGCAATAAGGATTGAAAATTAAGTTTCAACTCCTGTTCAACTCCCTGCTGGAAGCATCTAGGCTCCAAACACTTCTATTTTCTCTATATTACCTTGAGATTAGAGCTACAGATCCTGTATTTGATAAAGTCCCCCCAGGACAGAAGTCCTGGAACAACTCAAGCTGCAAAGGACATGCTGCAGGTAAAACCCTGTGAGTCCTGCTGGCACACCAGTTGATGTACTTACTCTTTACTGAGGGCTAAGCCTAAACCTTATATACTATACACTATATATACAGTTCTGCACAATACAGAACTATACATATTACCATCATAGCAGTTTTACAACAAATTTACTCCATAAACACGTAGCATACAACAGTGAATGTTTCTAAAAAAATGGACTATCAGAGTTCATTTACTTTGACTTTTTTACTTATATTATATATTTATAACTCTTATGCATATTTTAATTTGTAGAATGTCATATGGACATTTGATTCTCTTTAAATATTAGTCAATATTTGCTATTAAATATTAAAAATTATTCTTAATTAAAATAAGGATTTAATTTAAAATTTATTTGCTTCTTAAATTCCTAAACTACTTGCAAATACATAAATGCACATTCAAAACTGGTAAGATACCATTTTTTATGGTAGAGAATTTCATAGAGAATTATCTACAGGGAGTTTAAGAAGTGGATTATGTTAGGTAAACAAGGTACAAATAAAAATTTAACATGATAACACTTGCTACTCTATATCAATCCCCCTTTTCAGCTTTTCCAAAATCTCTTTTCTTCCCGTGAATGGATTTTAACCTTATCATAAATACCCAATAGATTCATGTATCATTTTGAGGGTTAAGAGAATGTCTCAGAAAACAGAAAATAAAATCCTGACATCCTTACTAGTTTTCAATACGCATTCAAGTGTACAAGGCTACACATCTTTCTCATGTTTTGTAATTCCAACATTTAAATTCCAACACTTAAATCCCACTGAGATATTTGCCATATTAATGCATATTAAACAAACTAACTGCAGTAAACTTATAAAATATTTACAACCTGATCACTGTTGCACAGACAAAACTTAAGAACAATATAAACATGACTATTAGCCAGTGTATACAGAAGGGGGTTTGATGAAGGCTCTGAAGAACGCAGAAGGATTTGCAGTACAGATTTCCAAAAGGAAACAAGTGTGCAAAAGCACTCTGAAGAATAGTGCAGTAATCTAATCTTTCAGCCTGCACTGAACGTGTTCATCAGAAATTCGTCTTTATTAACTCCTGCTCTCTCTACCTGAACAGCACATGTTTGATGATCTGTCATATATTAACATGCTGGATGAAACACAAAGAGCATCCTTGAATTGGCAGAGTCAGCAAGATAAGCTTTCAAACATATCAATACTACATTATTTTAAAAATACAGGTACAAATGCTATGGAGCTAAACAGGATTTAAAGGTAATTTCTTTGGTAATCTTCTAATTTTTGGCTTTGTTTTCTGAAATAAATGGTTTTCTGTTTCTGAAAGTACTTAAGAAGAATCAAAAAGTCAAATATGACGAAAGTACATAATGCATTTAACAAAGCTGATTCACCAGTGGAACCAGCCTACTACAGACATCTCAAAAATTTCTTCTCTAGAACAAATCTCCTTAATAAAATTTTATTTTATGCCCAAAATGACAGCATCTTAACTAAAGAGCACCCTCATAAGGAATAGCCAGAGGATGAGTGGCAGATGAATAGTTTTCTCTCATTTTTTAAATAGGATTAAAAGCAACCAAACAACAAATCTCCAACATAGTGCAAATTACAGCTGTTGAAATTAAAATGACCCCACACAGCCAGAAAGGTGTAGCACTGCTGAAATTTGACAGCTATTAGCTGGAAGAAGAAATGCTGGAATTTGTACAGCTCAAACCTTCATAATAAAACAATCATGTCCAATATAGAAAAGCCTATCTGAGAAGAGCAATTACACAGATTCAGGAAGAAAAGATTGCACTTTGTTGCTTGTCATGTTAGAAGGTACAGTCATATTTGTTTAGGAATAACAATAAAACAGCTGATACCACTGCCTTGCTATCAACATACGCTATCATTTCAGCAACTACAAAAGACAAAAAGTAGACTAAAAAACAGAAAAGCTCACCACTTCTTCATGCCTGCATTTTCTCACATTAATTCCATTAATCTGTTATTAGAAAGATAAAGAAAAGACTTACTCTACATTTCATAAGCATAGATTTCATTTCACTTTTCTACAAAAATACAGACAAAATAATTTGCAGTTTTACTCACCTGCAGAATTGCATCTCCTATAAAGAGCAAACCTGAAAGTTCCGCTGAAAACAGAAAGCATATTTTTCACTCACTTTGTACAAAGCATCCAACTGTTTTTAGACATGAACTCTTATTTAATTTACTGCTTTTATATAATCTTTTAAATTTCAAACAGAAACATGATAAAAACCTCAACATAAAACTTCCAAATAAATTACTTGTATTATCTTTTTTAAACTCAAAATACTGATGTATCAGTGTTACAATAAAAGAGGCTATTCGGCCCAAGCACACAACCATGAATCTTCATCAGTCAGTCACTAGCACTTTTCAGGCCACTCTGGTAAGGTGTGGCATATTTTTCTGAATAGAAAATGATGCAGGACTAGGTCTTACGTGCCTGTGAGAGATCATTTCTTACAAAGAGAAAAAAGAAACATGGAGACTCCTACTTACGAATAACAAATTTAATTTTTAAGCTTTTACCAAAGATAAGGGATCCTGCACCTTGGATAAACTCTGACAAATAACAGGGACTATTAATGCTGGATAACACCTACATACACTGAAGAGCTAGAAAATCAATACATTGTAAAAAATCACCAGGAAAACTGAATGTGATTTTTAAAACAAAGCTGTATCACAAAGATATTCATAAAATCTAATTTTATACTTCCAATTTTTAAACACTGTGTCCCATTTCAGAGCTATCTCATTTAAATACACTTTATAAGCATACCAGAAATACAACGAAGATTTGTTAAGTGTCTATAAAGACGTTAATAACCCCAAACATGAGAACTAAGGGTATTAACAGATTACATGAGATTATTACCTATAGTATTCTATACCATCACAGAAGATACTGTCTGAAATAAACTAGTATCAGACTTGATCCAAAAACTTTACTTATTTACATGAGCTGTAAAACTGGAATCAATATTGACATAAATGATGATACTCAAGTCTGTGTTTGAAGGAATGGTGCTATTAGCTATATTTAAGAATGGATGATTAAATTATTCCAGGACAGACATTCTGACTTATTTTGAGGCATAGGCTTTGGGTCAAACATCATTTTCTGTATCAAAGTTCTCTAGTCCAGGAACACAGCACGACACTTTCTACATCTCAAGACAGCAGTCTCCTACAAAAGAGATATCCCTCAAAACCAGCTCTCTAAAAATTAGCAGTATTTTTATTGAAAGCAGTAATGAAGATCGTATCACAGCTAGGTATTGGGGCTGGAAACAATGCTGCAGCTATTGCAGCAAAAAAATAATGACAGAAATAAAATTGCACTTCAGTATGCTCAATTAAACTTAAGTATATCTTTCTTAGCACACTTGCAGTGCTTAATAGCATTTTAATAGCTACTACATGTAATATAGTCCAAATATTTATATATTAGTTACATGTATACTGAAAGGAATGTAGTCACAAGTGTAACTTCTTTAAGGTTAACCTTATTGCCTTCCTTAGGGGCTCATTCCATGCTGCTCATTCTCCCTAACTCCAACTTTCACACCTACCTTTCAGGGTTGGTTTTGGCTCTCAATATGCTGATTCTTCCATACCTCTCTTTATTTG
>VXBB01002367.1:173101-244161 GCA_013399915.1 Illadopsis cleaveri
CCCTAAGTTTCCATTCTAAGTTGTTTCTTACACAAGTTTAAAATTACAATACAAGATTATATTTATTGGTTTTTTTAGATTGTGTTTGCTATCCAACTGCTCATCCACCTTTGTGAGAAGGCAGAACTACGAATAAAGGGACCTAGCAAAAAAGGACCCACATACATTGATTTTTTTTTAAAAGTAAGTAATTTTAAAGTAATAAATCATACTACCTGAAACACATTGACAGAACATCCTAGACCACAAAATTCAACTTTTCATTTTCATTATCTAATCTATGCCATCCAAGCAAGTTTGAGTTTCCTTTTCTGTAAAGAGAATTCTTTGCTCTTTAATGACATTTTTGAAGGGATTTCATCACCTGATTTCTAGTTATTTCAAAAAATTAAAAATTGTCTATTCACACCTGACTTTATATATCTTCATCTTTCCAATACTTTGGTTAATTTTGATCAAAATATCTATGATATAAAATAATCCTATAAAATAAATATCTTACTCTAAATAGTTAAGAATAACTTTACTAATTTAAGAAAGACTGTTGCACATTAAATATTTAATTTCTATTTCTAATTTATATTTTATTTTATGCAATGTACACAATACTTAAATAATGTGATCTTGAGATTCCCAGCCACGTTAATTCTAAATGATACCTCATTGTAAATTATATGTAACAATCAAGTTTATTTACTCTTGAGATTTGCTCTCCAAACATCTAAAGTCCTTCCTGTAACCAGTTATTTCTTAGAAGCATCTAAATAAAACCTCATTTACCCACACACTTGACACTGTAAGATATAATGATACTGGAGGAAAAAAAATAATGTTGCTGACCAAACTGATGAGAAAATTTGATGACAGAATAGCAACTAGTTTTCCTTGAACAGAGGTCTTCATGGGTCAACAAGATAACAGCAAGCACACTAAGACATTTTTAAAAATTAATATATCTATTCAGTCATATTCTTATCAATGACAACACAAATGTACATTAATCTTTCTTAGAAGTCACTTATAAGGTCAGTACTAGCAGATGTTCATAGGAAAATCTATACTTTCACTTTACAGGCATAATTTAGGCCTCTTTGCATTCATGTGAAGTACACTTCATTTTTTTCATTGCTATCTTTAGACTGAGAACTGCTGTGTTTAGAAGATAAAATTAATCTTGTGTTGTCTACAGTCAGATTCAAAGCTAAAGTAAGGTTTTCAAAATCATAGATCACAATGACAAAAATTATTAACCCTTCCTCCCTCTCCTAAAAAGGATCACCTACATTTGTATACATTCTTAAACCTTACTGACAAAAGCAAAAACATGGTAACAAGATAAATTGCTGTCTGGGCTTGATCTACAGAAAAATAAACAATACAAGCATGCAATTACACTTTCTGTCCCACTAATGAATTGCAGTGGATTAACATGATATTCTTTGTAGCAGAATTGATGGTGAACTTATTGGCTGTTCCATGTGCCTGCCACTGTAATTTAGTATTCATTAATAACTATTTAAAGTAGAGAGAAGCTGAACACAAGTGCAGTCCATACAGTTGAAAACACTTCTCAACTCTTATATCAAACCTAATTACAGAGTTGGTCAGCTTGAATTTTAAGGGAATGATTGCTTTCCATTCCGTATGTCAGCATAATTCTGGTTGCTGTAACAGTATCTAGCATACAAGAATATGTTTCCTGTCTTATTTCCAGTCCTCTAAAATAGTTTGCACTCATTAAGTTACACTGATTATATACAAAGACAGGGTCTGTGTAATATGCAATAAATAGACCAAAACACTCATCTTACCTTTATACTTAATCCAAATCCTCCTACAGTCTGTCTTCTAATTGTTACTGTTCTTTCCTGAAAAAAAATCAAGTTTTGCTAGATTTAATGTCTTCTGACAGAACAACTATATTCATACTTCAGTAAGTTTTTTCAACATTGATTTTTGTTGTTTAATGAAGTTCTGAGTTCCTGAACTGAAAATCCCATGAAACCTATGCTCCACAGGAAAAAGACAAAATCTGGAAGAAAAGAAGCAATCCTGTCTCAAAGAAACAAACAAACCCAAAAATCATTTGTTCAATTCACACCTTCCTAGCAAGTACTGCAATGGATAAAAAACAGAACTTTGGAGTTGGACAATTATGGTACAACATGCACATTTCAGAGGGTAAAGCCTTTACTAGTTCTAAATTGGTCCCACATGCAGGTTGATCATTACACATTGAAGTACATACACTGCTCTCCTGCAGTGCATTTCCCAATTCAGTTTCATCTGAAACAAAAACAACTTGTGCATGCCAAGACCACTCACTGATGTTAACCAAAGCCTAACAAGTGAACACGTTGCATGAATTAATTTCAAAGCACAGTAATGATCCAAATTAAAAAAAAAAAACCAAAAAAAACCCAAAAAAAAAAAACCAAAACCAAAACCAAACAAACAAAAAAAAACAAACCCACACAAAACAAAACAACAAAAGCCAAAACCACCAGAAATTCATACAAAACCAGCCACTGTTGATCTCAGAGCAATGGTTTAAAAATCATAACCCATGACCTACAATTATTAAAAGCAGCCCACATTTTTTTCATTTTATTACTTGTCTAAAAATTTGTGCCATAAAAACTGTAGGCTACTGTCTGTCTCAGATATGAACATTTACAAAAAAGATCTTTTGGGGTTTTTTCCTTAGTCTGTCTGTTGACTTTATAACCACAGATCATTTAGAATTAATACATTTAGGTAGTGGTAAAATAACTTAATAGCAGATATACCATATATACAGATTCAAATATATCAATTTTATAGATTTCTGAATGTCCTCTATATGTGATCTATATTTTATACTCATTTAATTACCTGTGTATCTATTGCATGGCATAAGGCTGCATGTGTGTTACATTTAACTATATTTATTTCAGCACAATCAGCATAGATTGCCAGTGTCAGTCAGATTTTAATAGATCATCAGGAATGTAGCAGTGACAGAAAGGACGAAATAGATACAGATGCATTTTTTTCTTCCTTACTTTATTTACAGAAAGGAAAATTAAGGAGCTACCACACAAAAGTTTTGGAAAACTGTTATTGCAGAAATTTGGTGAAAATCAAGTCGCCTTGTTTCTTTTTTCATGTTTGTGACAAATATGAACTGTGTAACTGCGGAAAGAGCAAGCGTAAACTCGTCCGATGTTTTGGACTGAATGACAAAATGGATAGCCTAAAATGAGACTGCCATTTATTCATTTAGGCTAATGTTTGCAAAATGCAAAATGCTTGCAAATATTTATTCTAGTGAAAAGGTATATATTTTGCTGTTAAATAGCTAGAGGTTTCAATTTTTATTTTTAACATAAACCTCTAAAAATGAACTTTCATAATGCAGTTCCCACAGATAGGGTTCAGGCCACAAATTGTACTTAGAAAACATTTTTGTCTGTCACAGTATCAGATGCAGGTAATGGTGCTGACAATATATTCTGGATAAACCAATACAGGCCACAGTCTGATGTGTGGTCTACACTGAGTTTATATAAATGAACAGAAAACACTCAGCTGTGGCTCCACTGGGAGCTGTATTTTTCCTGTTAACTTCATCTTGTTTCCACCTCCAGCTTGTGTTGAACATGGAGTTAAGAACAGGAACTTGACTTGTACACTCTAGTCAATGTATTCTGTTTTTTTTTGTTATACACGCTCAAATCAAATAGAACACACTTGTGCTAAGATGACACTGAAAAATAGCAACATTTCACTAAACTGGCTTGAACTGGCTAGTGTTACATCAACCATGAATGGAATAAAGGACAACACACATACAGATTAAATTTCAATATAATATTCTCAGTGAAAAACATGTAACTTCATAAAATTTGTAGTTCTTGATATGTCAGTAGTCACTGTAAATACTGGCATCTTACCATATTCTATGCTGAACCTATATTTTTAAAAGACCTAACAGAAAACTATACTGCAGAATATTTCTGTCCCTGTTGCCTTTCTTAGACCAACATGCCCATAAGTACCCATAAAAAAATACCCATTAAAAAGAGTCAATAAACCATAGTTTTTCGTTTTCACTCAAGCCAAGGCAGATTCAAGATAATCCTGAAAACATCTGATCCAGGGTCTTCTGCAAGTTTGCCAGTGCTGTCTGACAGAAAACTGGAAACATTTCACATTGGAGTTCAGCATTACTTTTTTATGTGGGGGTGCGGGGGGGGAAAAAGCATGCTGCATTGTAAACATGCAAACCTGTATAGAAGTAAGGAAGGAAACCAGAAAAATTTCAAGACACTTTTTCAGCACAACGTAATTTATCAGAGGGTTGTGCCTAGTATTTTTACTAGTTTCTTTTCTTTCTCCATTGAAAGTTGATATTAAGTATTTTGGGACCAGACAGTTACTGAACTGAATTTCACTTCACAAACATACTGCAAATTAGACTCACTTGAGTGATGTATCACCTGCAGTGAAGGCATTGCATTGTATTTAATGTATGCTAATTCAACACATCTCTCAGTCTGACAACAAAGAAATAATATTTGCTTAATTGCAGTTACATTTTCTTTACATCAAGTTATCTAACAAACATGCAGATGACATTCAAAAGTACAAATCAGAATTACATACAAGTTATATATTTCTTCAGTAATCCATTAATAATCCCCTAGTCTGCAAATTTCAAACCCCACATAAACCTTACAGTGAAACAACTTTTCCTGAACAGTTAGAAGCATCGGACATTTCATGCACCTGAATTTTGGATTGGGATCAAGCCCCAGCTCTAATCAGCCCTTATTCAAGGCAAATTTTTTTTTGTACTCAATAAAGAAAAATAAGCACATTCAATGCTGGTGGGTCAAAGCAGGTGGCAAAATTAGGTCTTAATCAACTTCATCAAGTATAGAGATAGAATGACAAATTTATCTTGAGAAAGATTAATCCCTCCCTTCTGACTTGCAAAGTAACTTGAAGAAGTATTTTGATGGTATATACTTGCTTTGAAATGTTTTGGCAGAAAACTCCTTCTTCCAAGTTTTACTTTTTGATTTGCACGACTTATTTTATGTAACCCTCAAAAACCCCAAATCAAGCCTAATTTTCAGTGTCATTTTCAACCCAGGTGAATGGAATATACCTTGTCTGCGAAGCACTATATTGCAATGTAAAGTATTTTTATTATAATGATTAATGCACAAAAGAAGTTTAACCAGCAATCTGAAGCAAATTATTTTGTTTTGATGCCTTTAATTAGCATTTCAAATGAACAACAATAATAATAATAAAATGCTTTTCTCTGGTCTAATAGCTTTAAGTTCTTAAAATGATTTACAACTATTCATTAATAAAACACAGCAAGAGCTCTGGAAGGCAAAAAAATTTGTACAAGTGAAGAAGTGCTCTAAGTATCCTGACTGATTATTTGTGTTGTTCAGGTTAAAAATACTGATGTTCCATTGATTCTCTATTAATATTTTTATGCTTTCCCCTATTGTTGCACCACATATATTCTATGTTTTAATTTGCAGCTGTTTTGCAAATTCCAAAAGCAACTTCATCCCCAAGTTTACAAATATAACTTGGTTCAGACGAAAAGATACTTAGTTCACTATCAAGACTACACAAAGTGTTCTGTGAGCTTATAATTCCATTTTCACATTTGTTATCTACATTATACCAAACAGAGAGAAGGTTAGAGCTCCTAGGAACCTTAAAAGCAAGATTCAGAGTAGTGTTCTTGCTGTTTGCAGGAACAGAACAAAGGTAGTTATGATTTTATTGAAAAACTCAAATTACTGCCATGATGTCAGCATTTTCCATGCCTCTCAGAAAACTGACTGGAAAGGACAGCGAAGAGTTTTGCCAAAAAAAAAAAAAATAAATTCTTCCTCAGAGCTATGCAGTGAAACAGAAACAATGTTTTTGAGGCTTTCATTAAAGAGCTACTAAAATTTCTCCTTAAAATCCATACAATTTTCTGGGGAACATAAATATCGTCATAAGTGAGATCAGAAGTGAAGAATGACCATGTGAGTACAGAGCAACAGTAAATAGTGAGGCAAGGAAAACACAGTACCCTAGGTAATCATTGACTATTTATATTTAGTCAAGAGTTAATGTTATTTTTAAGTTACATCCTGGAGAACAGCAAAAATTCAAGTAGTTCATACTGATTGGTATGTGATGTAAAAGAAAGTTTATAATTGCTTAACTAACTCTTAAAAGAATATTTAATTAGCAACCTTTTCAAACTATCTTGTATAATATAAAGCAGTCATCTAATGGGATCTAATAATCTAATAATGTGTCTCTATGAAAGGAGTCAAATACATGTTGAACAAAAGGATGAAGAAACTTCAAAAATCTTCAGAAAACTGAATTAACAGCATGTGAAACTTAAATATACCATTTCTCAACCTTTTTCCCAGTGGGTGGTTATTCATCTGGTGAGTCTGGATATTCATCTCACAAGAGTAAAGGTATGAAGAATTAGTTTGTCTAGGTACAGACAGAAAACAAGACCTCTCTTTTCAAAGGACAGAACAGAGACCAAGGTCTTTTACATATGGAAGAACATGATAAAAAGATGAAAGGTTTGCAGCAAAAAACAGTAGGTGGGAAAAAAAGGAAGAGACATGGAAAGGAATCTACAATAGCACAGTGACATGGAAATATGTAGGAGGAAAAAAGGGAGATAAATATTAGAACATAAATTTTAAAATGTAATAGTATAAAGATAAAACCAATACGCTGGCAGCAACTTCATAGGTCAACCTGTTAACATTTGATACTGTAATATATTCAAGGCCACACTCTCATACAGTTTATCAGCTATTGGTAATCCTACATTTCAAAATAAGAAAATATAATGAGAATTTTTAAACTTTTATTTAATTATTGCATGCATTTTCAAGGTTTTAAATACACTTTTTGGTAATGCTTTGCTTTTTCTTAGTGGCATTTCTTTGGATTAATTTACATGGGCAAGCTTTATACTCATTCTGAGTGTAAAGGACACAGGACACAGGTTAGTCGCATTTCCAATTTGAATTAATAATGTTAACAAGGTTTGCCAGCAGACTTGCTCATCTGCTAACGACTTCCATCATGTGGCATTTGAAGCTTGTCTCATTATTTCAGTTCCTTGTGCAACTGGAGAAGGTTGACTATAAGGGAGGGCTGCAACATGCCTGGCCAAGTGGAAATCCCCCTTCCTCTGCAGCTGGGCTGGAGACTGGGGATGGCAAACACAGCGGTGTCATGCAGGCTCTTAACAGTGACTAGAATTAAAAAAAAAGCTCTCAACCCTCCATGTGTTCTTACTTCAAAATGTTCCCAGTCCTCCCAGTCCTGCAGCCTATGTTCAAAAGCTGAAACTTTCACCTAAACATCTACTTACAGCATTTCTACTCATACTATTGATTCATTTCAGAAGTACTCCACTTCTTAAGACAAAAATAAAAGACAACCAAACTTATAAACCCATGACCAGGATCTGAACTCCCACTAGGTTCCATGATGAACATTTCTGCAGTTTCCTTACATCATACACTGCCATTGATCAATGTTTTGGGTTCTCTGAGTTCTTTCTGATTGGTAATATTTTTTCTTTCTTGTGGAGGAAAAGCCTGTGTCCAATGAGAAAAAGTTATTATATTCTTTCAAATCTGGCAGTATAAACGGCATTTTTAACTGCAGCTGATTGCTATGCCTTTTACTTCTAAATAGCTGCAGAAAAATAAGCTGCCTTAAGCTTTCCCTAAATAATCATATTTACATCTGTCAGGTTGTCACTTTAAAGCTGCCCAGATTGGCAGGGAAAAAAAAAAAGTTGCCCCCATCTGATAAATATTTGACGACTTCAGTGAAAAAATGGATTCACTCCACTGGATAGCTGACAGATACCAACAAGCTAAAAGAACCCAAAGATTCTTACTGGTAGCTTTGTGAAGGTAACAAGAATAGAAAGTGCTTGAAAGGTGACCTATCTGTGCACATATTTGCAATTCTCTCCAAGACAGGGAGTTTCATTTTGGCACTGTTTATAATATTCACCACACATTAGACTCAAAATTGTAAATAAAGACAATAGGGAAGATAAGTCAAAACTATTATTTACCATTTAAAGCTTTTTTTATTCTATTTCTATTCATTAAAATTGCAAATGTTAATTGAACTTGTTTTACCAACACTACAATACATGACAAGAAAATTCGTAATTTTCAAAAGAGAATGACCAATGTAACAGATATAAAATTAACTCTCAGGAAGTCTGAAAAAATTAAACATTCAAGCAAGGAAAATGTAATAACTTCAAGTGGCTTCCCAGGCATGTCTTCATTAAGTGTGTTCTGAATTTACATTTATTCTTAAAAACCAATAATAACTGCATTATTAAAAATAAAAATATCAAGAAAAACATTCTATGTTGTAAAGTTTTTAATTTAAAGTTTAAAATTTTTTAATTTAAAAGTTAATATAAAGATTTTATTTAAAAAATTAATACAAAACTAAAAAAAATAGAAAATATCTAACAACTATATTTTAATACATTATGGACTTTGTATATATTTCAGTCGTTCAGCAACCGACTTCACAATAGCATACGGACAACCCTAAAAGTGAAATATCGTATCTTTTTATGCTTACAGTAAAAAAAAAAAGACTGTGTGGTTAACAATATCAGAAAACAGATGTGGCTGCAATGCAAAAATTTGAGACAGTGTTACATCCTGGCCTTGGTAAAGGTGTTTATTGATAGTTTTTTCTATATGGCAAAACCAATTACAGTGCATAGGCTACCTTCAGATACAACTGTATCAACCTCAGTTAAATGCTCAGACAAATGCCATGCTTCTCTGAGAGCAGCTGCTCTATCAATTCACAAAAAAACCCCAATCATTCACTCTTTACTAGTATTGAGTTATGACTGATTGTCACACAAATTTCCCCCAAAGATCCTTAATTAAAAAATCAAACCACTAGAAGAACTTATTAATATTTAATTAATTAATGCATTTACTACACAGCAGCATAGAAAAAAATTACTTGAAAGAAATGTGACTCATCTGTGATGTTATCATCAGGTGAGTTAGCAGTATTTTGTAAAATCTACGACCTTTTAAAAGAACATTTAAGACAATTTTGTAAAAATGCAAACTATCCTGGTAGCTAACAATTTGCCAGCTGCTTGTAGTTTATTTTGATTCTTTTAGAAAAAAAAGAGTAGCTGATTCAAACAATACATCCTGTCAGATGGTACACTGTCATATCACTAACTTATGTATCTCACATGCACATAGACTCTATGTGTAGAAAAAACTCTGAGTACAATAATAAACAAAATGTATTAATGAAAAGAAGAAAAAAATCCACAGCTCCCTAGACAGACAAAGTACTTATCTAGATATAGTACAATAATCCTTTTCCTTGAATTTCAGATAGTCATGAAAGGTGATAGAAACTGTGAGGATTAACTCTAAACTAAAAATATTGATTCTGGAATGGCAAATATAAAAACCTTTCCTAAGAACATATCTACTTCAGATATGCCATACCTAATGCTACCTCCTCTCCCATCATAATTTCCACCAAGTTCAACATCAGGGTATCGTGGTTAGTCCAGGCTATTTACATGTCTAAATGAGTATTTATATGTCTAAAAAGAGTGAGAGTTGCCTCACCACACAGTGTTATATGGAACACCATACAGCAAACTTTTGTGACCCTAATTTCATGTTATTAAAGAAATTTGCTTAAAAGAATATATAAAGATATTATATAATTCTGCCACCAATACTGACGAGGTTCCTACACAGTTTAATTCAGCTCTTCTCAGGACATTTCGTAACTGCTCTGGGAGAAAAAGGTGTACCTGACCTAAGGGACAGCTGTCTTATCTTCCAACACAAGCTACTCCAAGTGAGGCATACACGTCCCATAATATAAAGCCTCTCTACAGGCAAGGATTTAATTTAGATTAGTAACAACACTGCTTCTACGCTTTGAGTTTCACAGTGTGTTCTCATCCCATTTTTCGTCATTTGCACTGGAGCTCAAATCTACACTGGATATCTGCTGGCAGCATAATACTGAACCTGCTACATTTATTTCTCTTGGAAAGCAGGACTTTCTTAGAGTACACAAAAAGAAATACATTTAATACTTACTGATGCAACTGATGCTCAAATTTAGATGTCCTCCATGATCATCTGAATGATGGTTGATGCTGTATGGAATTGCTATGCATACAATTGCTGCAGGACCCTCACTAATGGTTATCATTTTTTTCAGCTCACTAAAGAAACAGATCTTTCTTTTTTTAGTGAATAACACTGTTTATTTTGCTTATAATCTTTTATGCATTTTATTTTCTTACTTCAAACTGTAAGATGAAAGAATAAACAATGTTTCTTTGCCTCTCCTTAGTTTTGGAAACTAAAACTGTTTAACACCAAAAGGAAGCGTTCCAAATTAAGAACTAGGTCCTTATCCCATACACTCACATTAAACAGCACTTCATTCCTGAGGAGCCATTGACTTTATTTAGATTATTCTGCAGGATGCAGATCTGGATGCTGCTGGAACGTTAAGTGCCTGTTTAAAGTCTGTCCTACACAGAGGAGCATGCAAATAGATTCAGACTCAACAAACAGAAGAGGCACTGTTCTGAACTAGAAACACAGTAATAGCCTTTCGTTCCACACCAATGCAGCAGAGATAAAGCAAAACATTATAAGCAAATTATTTAAAGATTATTTATTTAAACAGATTAAAAATTACTTTTACTGTAGCTACTTGTCTGTAAAATTTAATACTATTGTTCTTCAGTTACAAATTTTATTTTTATGCTTAAAGAGTTTTTTTCTCTGAGGCATTCACAGTCAGTTGCTAATGAAAACCCGTGCTTTGTAGAATTCAGGTAAAAGAAAGATAAATGCAGTCAGTTATCTAGAATGACAGAAAGAACAAAACAAAATCAACCAAACAAAGTAAAACAAGAAAAACAAACAAACAAACTTAATAAATCAGGAATAAAATTGAGGAAAAAATAGAGAAAAAAAAAAANCAAGAAAAACAAACAAACAAACTTAAAAAAACAGGAATAAAATTGAGGAAAAAATAGAGAAAAAAAAAAAAAAAGGAAGCCTGTGAGATTTGTGTGATTATAGTATATAATCAATATAATCAAGGCACATGATTCCAGATAATTCAAATTACCTGTGACAAAAGGAGAGTTAACTGTGAAATGCCAATCATCCTCAGTTGGCATGAACGTATTGCTAAAAAACCTAGTCTTAATCCCACAGGAAATCAGGGTAAAGTGCTCAGAAGTCACTACTCTTAACAGTGATACCTCCAGGAAAAAGAAACTCTACATTGACACACTAATATCAATCAGTTAATGAGTTATGCATTGAATAAGCAAATAACATTGGGGAGTTTAACTGGGGAAGCAAATAATCTGTTGTTTTCTATGGAGTCTTTGCAAAACTAAGGAGAGAAAAACTGTAAGAAAAAGCCATGCTGTGAAAAGGGGAAAAAAATTAATATGCATTTCATGAAGACATTTAAATAACAAGTTCAGCAGGATATTACAGATATTACAGCAGAATAATGAAAGTCATATTTCTGAGTGATAAAATCTTTTAATAAATAATGTCAGAATGGTGTTGGTGGAATAATGGTGCCACAGTGTATGTTGCTAATTGAACGAATACAGCTTGAGCTTGAACTCATAACTTCTTTCTATCCTGGCTGCTGGATGTCCTGTCTATTGAGGAAAAGGGGAGTCTGGTAAAAGGATCATCTATATTCCACATAAAGGTTACAGACTTGTATTAGCAAAGTGCATTTGTTCAGCATGAAACAGAAGCTAATGTCAGATTTGTCATGCAAATAAACCCAGACTCTATGGAGACCGTAGGCAATGTGTTCCTCTTGTTTCAGAGAAAAGCTCCAAAGAATTCACCTTGAGATACTCATAATCATGAGAAGAATAATTTGATACATTTTTGCATTAATCTTTCACACTCTGAACTGCTAACATTCCACCAATTTATTTTTCATTTGTGCTTTGTATCTTTTTATTGTACTTATATTTAGAGACGCAAGTATGTGGCAACAGCAGCAATTAAATAATAAAACACACATAATAGCATTAACAAAACATTTGTATAAACAGATATCACACTACTATGCCTCACAAGATTTAACATGAAATTCTATGATTATTTTATTTAGCTCAAAGGGAGATCAGAATGTTTATGACAGTTTCACATAAATCTTGACAATGTCTCTACAAAGCATAATTACAGTATCTACAAAAATGTCTATAGAAATGACTACTAAACGTTTTCTATTATTTTTGTACCTATGTCCTAGTATTGAATAAAAACTTTGCATTACTATAGCTCGAAACTCTGCAATATTATTCTATATAAAATTTTACAGCTCTTCCAAATAACTGTAGTTTTCACACACAAAATTCAGTATGATGCTTAAATAAGGAATCTGATACATCATGTAAAAACAGTAATACATAAACCTCATTATCCCACTGTTCCATCTGTGTTAACATGATATGCTGTCAAAGCTAGTGTCCCTCACAGCATTCCTGAAGTCTAGTGCTGGGCTGCCACAGGAAGGAACCCCAACAACAGAGGATAAAAGGTAACTCCTCTACCAGCAAAGCCGTGACATAAGTATCTTATCAACTCCACAGACAATACTCAGATACATAAGTACATTGAGGTATCTGTACTCGCTGCAAAACCCACTGCTCCTGCCATTCCTCCCACATTCAATGGCTCCAACACCCAAGGGTAAGTGAAGAGAAACAGTACTACAGACATGCATATAACTTATTATTTTATTGCTGCTTCTTAGATGAGTATTGCTAATATTTACTCACAAAAAGAAACATTACAATACATTTAGTGTTAACAGTATGAAATGAAATCCCAATCCATGGGAGCAAATGCATACAGATGTGTGTATGCACCCGCACACACATACACACAGCACTTTTTCTTTGTAAAGAACATCTTAAAGAAGAAATAAAAACTACTTACACCAGAATAGAAGGGCTCACCAGACACACAGATCACATCCTGCTCCTGGATCATCAAAATGTCTTTGGCTAAGTGCAGTCGCACTTTGAAAGGCTCCTGGTTACCATCCTGCAGCAAACAAACCCCTGTCTTTGTCTTCAAAGGAGGGAATAAAGAGAGAAAAGTTATTTTCAGTTAGCACTTGGAATTGTTAGCAGTGGTATTTTGAATTAGAATACCTGATAGATAGGTACAATCACCATAAATATGTTAACAAATACCCAAAACTATTTTCAATTATCACTGTATTTACAGAGTTGGAAGTACAAGAGAACAAATGTTACAGTAGTAAATAGTAAAGGCAGATTTTGCAATAAGGTGCTATTTCACCCATGATGATTTTGTGAAACTCCCTCCAAATTGCTTCAAATCAGCTGTGTTCTTACTTTCTGCCTTTTCATTAAATGATGACACCCCACTTGGACATGAAACAAAAGCTGATCCTTCACATATCACACCATTTTTGACACAGAAATATGTACAATGACACCTCCAAACTAGCCAGATGTGAGTAGCGACAGCCACCTGAACCCAGTTGTGGCCCATTGATTCCTTGTCTGTGAATACAACATTAACTTTTTTATGTTCCTTTTCAAATGCTAAGAATAGAGAAAAGAATAAGCTAAGAACAAGAGAAAATAAATCAAAGACTAAAACTCCCTGTAGTAACTTAGTTCTTGCTCCATTTCTGTATTTTACATTTATGGCTAAAGATCAAGAATACTGTAGGATTTTTCAATATATAATAAATGATTTTTCAGCAATTAAAAATACCTTTGCAGTAGTACCTACTTGTACTATCTTTTGGGGCATTATACATGAGAAGGTGAGCACTGAAAAAGTTGGCACATGAAAGTATCATCAGTATTTAATTTTCCCTGAAGGTGATGCTGAAAATAGCACTCTTTCTAACACTTCATCAATGGACAAAATTCCTACTGGTAGAGCATTTTTTTAATATGAGAAATCTGCTTACAAACAATCTAAAAACTTAGCCTTACAAATAATTTACCAGCCTAAGCATTTGCATAGATAGATAGATAGATAGATACAGCTATAGATATAGATATAGATATATAGATATATACACACCTGGGTCTCAGAAGAAAATTCACATACAAAAAGTACTGAAAAACTTTGACTCATCAGTGGCAATAATAAAACCTTCACTATCTTCACAGAGGTCAGACTTCAATCCACTCACTGGAAAAAGCTGACTTAAGAGGAGATCAAGGAAAGAAAAGTATTTCTCTGAACTTTAAGTGTCAAGGCTGACCTGGCTGAATCTGAGGGCTCTTTCTCAGACAAGAGTTTAAAAGAGGATTTGGAAGATCTCCCCATAATGTGCTTTTACATCCACAGCATGGAGAGAACAAACACAAATATGGAACTGACAGTAGGCCACTGGCAAAAGAGAAGTTTAAATCTCTCTTACAAGGCTTTAAAAGAGGTGGAAAGGTCGAGGACAATCTTTAAATAGCTCTATATAATGTTCACCCCTGACAAACTGTTCCATCACTTCTGTTCCATACTCAACATTCAAACTTTGGAAATTGTTTTTTCTTGGATGTCAGGGGCAAATGTGTATAACTCAGCCATGACTTTGAAAGTAGCTCTGAGATTGCTTTATTCTTTTTAATCTAGGTGAGAAGAAGAAAAAAATGAGGAGCTCCATGCATTGAACTCACACTGAGGTCAGTCAAACTTCTGGTCAACAGTCATCCTACACCATTTTTCTAATATTAAGGTGTCTCTTTTGGGGTCTTTTTTTTTTGTGAAGAAGGTAAGAGAGAAACCGATAAACATGCACAGACAAAATAAATGGATCGCAGAAGGAGTTAGATTTTCAGTATCACTGAAAAATTCTCTCATATCATACATAAAATGTTACAATATTAAAATAAAGAGTGGTTATGTCCTTGGAACTTCTTTACACACTAAGATGCCTCCTCTTTCCTTGAGTTGTGAAGGAAGCAGGAATGGACAATGGAGGTTGAACAATGTGGATTGTAAATTATGATCAAACAAAAGGGCTAACACAAAATGCCTTTCTTCTGCAGCAAAGTTTGCAACACACCTTACCTCCTCCCTGGCTAACTGGCAATAGAATAAATTCTGCCTCTCATACACTGCATACAGCAACTCTGCCTTACTTGTTTGCACATTTCTTATTTGGTCAATAACCTTATAAAATCTCTAGAGTCTTTCTGCAAAAGCTGAGGGACTACTTTGTAGGAATTAGAGGCAACCACAGCAGGCACAATTAGACATTGGAATAAAATTAAAATTCAAGTCAGTACCTAAATGCATATGAGCTGAGCATATTCAGCCAGAACAAGCAAATCAAGCTTGGGAGCAGCAAAATATTTTGGCCCTTGGAAAGATTGTTCACACACACTCAGAGACCTAATTTACATCAGACATTCTAAAATGTAATGAACCACTTCACTGTTGTTGGATTTTATGAAAGCTAGTTTACAATACAGTTCAAAATTAAATCTTCAATTATACTACCTCCTTCCGTCTCCTACCTGACAGCTGCATTAACCACCGCATTAAGGAGAAGAATGTAGCTGAGTTTCATTAGGTAACTTCAAAAGAAGACCTTGAGAACAAAGACTGGAATTTACGTGTTTGATTTTTGTCTGCTGAAACCTCTTTCTTGCTGCTTTCACCCACACCCTTCAAAGTATTCCACAAACTGACTAAACTAAAGATACCAGTTCCTGTTCCAGAGCTGGAAATTAGGGAAGACAACCTGTATATATACTTTAATGTAAACTGCTGTGCACACCAACATTTTTATTCATGTGGCTCCAGCAAAATTATTCTGATCAGCTGTACAGCCTATAGCCCTGTCCTCTCTTATATTTGAAGAGCTCAGATGGTGTGCAAGTGCATGTGTGTATATGTGTGTGGGAGGTGTGGGAGTGCAGAGCTATGGCTGATATTGGCTTTTGCCTCTGACACCAGTTTTTAAGACATTCCATGTGAGGCTGTGGTAAAACTTTTCCCTTCAAGCCTTCCCCGTGTCACTGGCAGAGGGCTGAGCCCTACTCTTGTCTTACAGCAATAAGACACAAACAGCACAACAGCTGAGCTGCTGGGCCATGCAAGGCATCCCCTTGTGCTCAAATGTGTGACACACCACATCACCTCGCAGCAAACATGCAGAGAGAAGCAGAGGTCACCTGATAACAGTTTGTTAAGCCAATAAACCTTAACTGAGCCCAAATCACCAAGAACATCACCTTATTTATAGAGTTGGGCTCCTGTGCTGGAAAGATGAGAAGAAAGATGAGTGTTTGAAGTTGCATATTTTCATGAAGCGGAGGAGGTGTGTTAAGGAATGCATATGAAAGCATTGTAAAGAGGTGAAAAAGAAAGAGTTTCCATATGAGGGAAGAGCCTGTGGCTTCAAGCAAAAGCAGGTGGTGGAAGGAAGAATGAAGGAAGGTGGTGGTACCTAAGTAACAGATGCAGTGAATGTTGCACCCACACAAGGCTGCCTCTGTCATCTCATTCGACACAGTTTTAAGCTGAGTTAGGTAAGAACACTTATGTGGCAAGAGCTGATGCCCTGGGAACTGCTTACAGCTCCTGAACTAATATAATTACAAGAGAGGCTAAAAACTGATCTCCCTTTGCTTTGTCACACCAGTCTGTGGTGAACTTGGTGCTTCAGGTCACTATCAGAGAACAGTATAGGTGGGCAGAGCCCTTAAGCCCTCTGCTTTTCCAGAGAATATGGTCACACTCTGATCATTATTAGCAACAAGGCAATGAAAAAAGGCCACTTAAAAATTACTAACTTGCAGCACATTGTCCGTAGGGACTGTGTAAAAGATCTGGCCTAAAGATTCTTCTCCTAAAAGAAATTAATGAATTCTTACCAAAACAAACATTCCACATTTGTTAAATGGCCTTCACAAATATTTAAAAATTGATTTCAGAGAAAAAACACATGAAAACTACACTTTCTACATTTATACTAGCAGTAGAGTACCTACAAAACACATACCAAACTAAATACTGCAGGAGAAACATGATTTAAAGTTACCTGTTGATTTAGCAGTCAATTTCCTGCAGAACTTCCAAAATAAATATTTTTTTTTAAATTTATCTGACCTATGCAAGTCTGCTGGCAGATTTTCTGTTTGTTTTTTTTTGTTTGTTTGTTTGTTTGTTTCATTTTATGTCTTTGCTTTCTTTCCTTGTCATTTATGACAAGGAAAAAAAATCTAAAACATTTCCTATGTTTTGTTCTTGAAGTGAGTTTCTCAGTCTTCCAGGCAGTTTTAAATACTCAAAATTAGTTTTCAAGACATGGCTATATCTTCTCCTTTAGGTACTTCATCTATGTCTTTGGTCCTACAGTAATAAAACAATTTATTTAGCTTTGCTTCTCATAATTTCATATCAATAGGAAGAATTCAGCAAATATCCCAGAATAGTTTAGTCCACGAACAAGTGGAAGAAAGAAAAAGGAAAAAAAAAAACTCAGCACATTTTCTATGCAAGGTGACCTGGATTTTTAGTTTCCACTTTGACTGTTATGTCCTAAAATAAAGTAAGCCTCTGCAATTTGGTTTTAAGCCTTGAAATTTATTTCTACTATCAGGAACATGATAGCAGTAAGGAGAATGGGTTACAAAACTGCCTTAAATGTGTACCTAGCTCCTTGAGATTAATATCCACCCTTTTGGATGCTTATTTGAACTGAGGCTGACCTCTGGGTATTTGGAGATATGCCTGTCACTGCTTCATAATCGTAAGTATAATAATAAAAAAGGAAATTGTATCAGAGGTTTAAGGAGGTAATGGCATTGGATTTAAGGAGGTAATAGCAAAGGATTCAAGAGGCAGGAATATGTGTCAGAACCATATATGGGATGTTTTTAAACAGTCCAGATACACATTCTGTGGAGGTATTGCTATCTTAAGTGAAAAGCACTTATATTGTCAAAAACTGGAATGCAGCCCAGACACACAGGGATGTATTCAGCTTGTCATTCAGAGCCTCTTCAATCAGATACCAACATTTTCCAATCCAAGGGACAGCAAGTCCATTCCTGCATATGAATTGTACACTCCAGTCTGAAAGAACTGCAGAAAAATTCCAAATTTGGACTTGAAGTTATTTCAATTTGATTTGTCAGGTATTTCCCAGGTCAGTATTTGTTGTGGTGTTCTTTGTAAGTGATTTTATTGAAAGAATGAATTCTTATAGAGAACGTCCTTGTTTCATACAGTCTGCAATACAAAATGCAAATTAGACATTTGAAAAAAAATATTTACATAAATATGTATATAAATGAGCTTCTTACTAAGCTAAGGTACTTTTTCAGAGCAAAAATTTTCTTTTTCTGACACTGTAAGGATACCACTTTGATGTCTGAATTGCCAGTGATCTTACTTGGGGAGTTCAACTCAAGAGGTAAAGTAATACAAAATTGAAGGCTATTGGGAGAACACGTATGTTTCTTCAAATTTACTTCACCTATTATATGACATTCTAAAACATATTGTAAATTACCAGCCATTTTCCATCATGTCATTTTGAGATTAAATCATGAGTTGAAGCTTCATTTAAGAAAAATCCCAAAACCCCACAGTATTAGAAATCCCAATATTGCGGTTTAACAGGATCTATAAACAAAGGAAAACAGCAGCTAAGTCTGAAATGTGTAAATCAGAAAATGGCATAAAAGTGACTAGAAACAGACCACGAAAATATATAGTAATACTTAAGGAAGAAATTGAGGAGAAATTTAAATATGGCCAAAAATTTAAAACACACTTTGTTGCAGGAAAGCCCCCTCAACTAGATGGATGTTGAAATAGAGGTCACTACACCTTTGAATAACAGAACATATCAAATTATAAAGCTTGTGAAAAGAATATTTATAGAATTCATGGAGCAAACAGTTTACCAATTCAAATTAATCCTTCAAAGAAACAATGGACACTACTGTGAAAACAAATTAATAGAGTGTAAGCAGGAAAATGAATGGGCTATTTATTAACTTAAATAAGTTTGATGTTATACTGGTGGGGAGGGGGGAAAGCCAAGATATTAGAAGTAAAGAATGAGATTTCAAAAAGTTAGAAAGATGCTAATGCAACTTGTTCATAAAGTACATGTAAAATATGAACTTAAAAAAAGAAAAATTGCAGGGGAAATGTTCTAATGCATTAATCATCCCAAGTCTTCAATTTCAACAGAAGGATACTTTCACTGCAGAGGACAGTATTATGTCAGAGACTGAGGTTATCTTCCAAGAGATAGTTTTCAGAATATAGAATAAGGTCAAGTGAGTACAGGAGAGCGTTTTAAGAACCCAGTGACTCTGTGATTTATGCTCCTGTAAAGTTCAAAAAGCTCAGGATAAAGGGTAAAAGAGGAGCTGGATAGTCTTATGGTTTAGAAATTGTTAAATAGAAGAACCAACAAAATGGATTTATTTGCTGATCAGTGAGGGAAAAGAGCATGGGATACTGAATAATGAAATACGAAACAGTGAAAATATTCCCACAAGTAGCAAGCAGAGAAGCCACACACAAAAAATTTTTTTAAATATCACCTTTCCAGATAGCAGTTAGTTTCCCTTAAAAAAAGTGTATGTGTGTTAAGATTTCCCCTTTTTGTAGTACCATTTGAACTGTCTAGCATGGAAGTTATTTTCTTGTAGAATAAAACTACTTTATGATACCTTGAAAGGCAGCACAGCCTGAAGATGAGATGCTTGGGGGAGAAATTAATCATTAGGAATTTAGAAATCACTTTGAGATTGAAAACAAACTCTACCTGTCCACATATCTGTGTTTAATCTCTCATTATAATAACTCTGACTGCTCCAATCAGATCTGCTGTAGGAATTTAGGCACAAAGTGCATATGCATGTACCTATAAGGGGACAAGACCATTTCAGTGTCCAAATTTCAAACCAAATCTCACTAGTAGACACTAGAAGAAATTAGGGATGCATGAAAGCATCACTACTATGAAAGAACTAAGGTTCCCTCAGAGACCTCCAGTGCACTAGAGCAGCAGTTAATTAGAATGAAAAGTGGTTTAAGGAAAAGAAAATTGAGTATGTCATGGACACAATGAAAAACATGCTGTAGCTGCAGTGCATCTATGTGGAAAATTTTGGGTTTGTGCTAATTGAAACTCAGCTCAAACCATTTACTGCCATTATTAAGGATGGAAGTGCCAACAAGCATCTGAGCTGCATTCACCAGTTTGGGAGAGCGATCTCCGTTCTTCTGCAGTGTAGTGGCTACAGCACCCGGATATGCAGATGAAAGGAAAAAAAAAAGGGAAGAGGGAAGATCAAATAGTCAAGATGCTTCACAACAGCTTTGATTGCCGTTATCAAAAACTTCTTAGTAACTATTCTGGCATAGAAGACTACAGATATTTCCCCCCAATATTTAGTATGATTGAGAATTTGATACAATAGGGTATGAAGGGGATAGGAAAGTTTTAAATGCACTGACTAGAGAACCAATTAAACAAAAATACCTGGAGCAAAGACTACAGCTACTTTACCTTTCAAGTCAATACTTGAAATAAATAAATATCAGCAAAATGTCTGTGGGTTGAAGTGCCACAAACTAGTGCCAAAGATGCACCAAGATGGAATAGAACCACAAGCTAATTAAGGGTGTACTGCCACAATGGTCTTTTCCTCAGCTGCTACTGTCATTTTCATAAGAAGTTCAAGTGCTAGATGAAGTTTTGGTGACAAATCTGTCAAATTCTAAGGTATGAAGAAAATTGTATTAAAAGTAATAGCTGAAAGGTATATATTGTGACTTGAAATACCTGACAGAATGGATGATTACACCTTATACTGACCTCGAGTGAAACATTTCATTAAGTAATTAATTAATTAATACTTGGATGGATGAGATTTAAAGTCCAAATAACACCCTGCCCAGTTCCATCAGCCTATTGAAAGTTCATTACCACATGCTCAGAGGACCACAGGACCACAATGGCAAGCAGGAACCCAAATCAGGGACTCAGAATAGGACACCCAGTCTTGGTCCCCTGCCAGGGCTGCCCTAGAACAGCTTCAGCTCCAGTGTCTGAGTTTAAAACCCATTACGGTAAGAAAATGCCACAGCACCTCTTGGAGTGAGCAGAGGTCAGTGCCTGGGAGCATGGGACACACAATAAAATGCAGTTTTGGATTGCATAAGGCCTGTAAAAATATATATGGATACATGTAGTGTATGTGTGTGCTCTGCCTCCTGGGGATACATCTTCACCCTCATGACTCTTCTGGACCCAGACAAATTGAGCTGCAGCAGCCCCCCCCTCTCTTGGGCTTTCAGATCTAGTTCACTCTATTTTCCCTCAAACAAAAATCAAAGCAGATGATTCATTACAATGATAGTGCTAAGGTTTTAGTTAAAAATTACACTATGTGCAAGCATAAAGCTGCTGATTATTTATTTAGACACAGCCATTTGATGAAAGTAGGTTGAAAATCTATATATTATTAACTTCTTTTTGGGAAGAAAGAGGTAGACCATAGTCTCAGAAGTGACACCATTGATTCTGTGGCACAAACTCCATTTTAAACAAAACATATAAACTGGGGTTGTATTCACCTCATTTAATTTCATTTAAATGCTAGTTAAAGGATCTTCTTTGCGGTCTCCAAATTATGGAGTCTTTTTAGGATGGGTGGAATCATCCCCTCTTTCCCTTGTCTACCATAGAAGCTCTGCAAATCAGCTGATTTTTAAAGAGCTGATTTTGAAATCAATGCTCCCATTAGAAACTAGATACAGAATGAAACAGATCTGTCAGTGTACTTTCACTGTAAAGGCTAAGGTAGGACTCATATGCCAAGTCGTATTTCTGAGGCTGCTCTTGTTATTATGTCTGCTGGACACAGAGTGAAGTTAATTACCACTAAATAGCCTATAGAGTTTAAAGAATAACAACTAAAAAAAAACCCTATGAAAATAATACTTATCTTCCTCTTCACCTAAATAAGTGCATTCAAAAAGAAACAATAATAATAAAACCAACACCAAAATGCTCTAATAACATGCTTTAACTCTTGGTCAGCCATGAAGCAGTTGGGAAATGGGACTACATGATCATTGCAGACTGCTTCCAACTGAAAATATGCTATTTGAAAAGCCAAACCTCAAGATTAATAAGAATGATTTCTTCCATACAAATAATCTGGGATATAGTGCTATAGAATTTACACCATGCAAGCATTTTCTGAGGTATTTAAGCCTGAATGTATACCATCCTGGAAAAACATCTCAGTATTCTTTCCCAAAGGCAAGGTTCATTTTAATATTACTTTCTGACCCTACTATTCCTTTCAGAATGCTGTCATGATTTATTGTTCTTTAGTCTACTTATTTTCTCTTCTCCCCTAATTTATTATAACTGATTCTCAAGTCACAGTTGGTTTTAGCTGCAGTTAGTTCTTGATTTTAGTGCTGTTTCAATCCCTTCACTTCTATTTTCTCATGGAATCATGGTCACATGTAAAGTTCTAGCCAGTTTTCTTGCTTCCAGTTCTACCTTTCTAAATGCTGTTTGTGGTTTTCAGTGTACAGGTAATTGTCATGATTTTTTAATTATAATAATGCACTAAAATAATTACATAATTTTCTGTAAATGGTTCTCACTGTGTCTCAATTGATGAAGCTGTTAAAATCACATTAAAACAATTGTTCATAGACAATCACTGAGTAAATAAAAAGCCCTTGCTAATGTCTACAAATACGTTTTATTTGCTTTCTTTAAGCCAAATTAGTATAAACACAGAAAGCACTTCCCTCATCTCTAGTGGAGGGAGACTGAAGTACTTTCCATGGACATTATGAAACTAATTCTAGGCGAAAATTACTCTCTTACCTCACTAAAACTGAATGAAATTGCTTTTGATTTTGGTCATGTTCACTACTTCCCTTCTCCCTACCCACCCTTCTCCCATACTTCTACATTTCCCCCTTGTTCTGCTGAACAGCACCAGACAGATTCCTGACTCCATTGCCGTTTTTCTTCAAGTACAGGCTTTCAGATATAAACAATTGAAGGAGAGCAAAGCTCACACAAAACATAGCTGCTTGCAACTACATTGTGCCTAAAGAGGTAAATGGGAGCAGAGGTCAAGTCTAGTGATGAATTCACTTGCGCAAATTCTTTCATCTTCCACTACAAAGTCCATCTGCACCATGAACTGATCACCCGAATAACTGATCACCTGAATAAACTTCAGGGGAAGACATAAAAAGAGGGGAAAAAAAGTAGCTATAAGTGTGTGTANAATTCATTGATTTTCATTCTATTGTATGAAAAAAAAATCTGATCCTACCTCTTCACAGGCGGTCCTGAAATCCATGTGCTATGACACAGCAAGTGGTATTTGTCTAAAATGGAGAGAAAGATTTCATTAGAATAAAAAAGATATTGCAAAACATGAAAATTATCTGTCTGAGATGAGCAACTGCACTTCTCTTTGCTGGGTCCAGTTATAGCCATTGCTTAAAAGGAGAAATGATCAAAGTTGCAACAGGATTAGGAAGATGTCAGAAGTTGTTCCTGTTCTTATAAAGTATACAACCTAGTTTCATTGAACATAATCAAAGGAATGCTTGTGTTCCCACCACCTCCTCCCTTTCACAGGAAATTCAAACATACTTTTCTTACTGCAAATGTAAATTTCTTTCTTTCTGCGTTTTCCAATTTTTGTTTCATAAGTAAGAGTATACTCAAAAGTAACAAAAATAGAGACAATTAAGAGTTGCTCTTCAGAACACGCCCTCTCTATTATTTTTTTTTTCTTTTCTGCCCTAATTAAAAACCATCACTCACCAGTACCTTTTGTCTCACATTTTATTAATGTACCTAATCTCTCCACAGAAGCTGCTGTCATTTAACAGTGTTCTTACTTTGCAGAAATATTTATGAGTTGAAAAACAAATGTTAGAAAAGTCAGAAATGCATGTGAGTACTGGCAAAATGTCACACCAAATCCTGTGATTATTACTTTGCCTGGCCTTTACTTGAAGTGTATTCATCGCCATGCACACTTATGCATTCGTTTATTTATGTGATATAGCCACTGGAACAGGATGTTAGCAGAGGCTACTAACAGTGTCCTCCTGCTGGGTCTGCAATAGAAACACTCAAGCATCAGTCAGTAACACTTTCAGGAAACACAAAATAGTCCTGGGCAAAACAGCAGCTTCATTCAATGGTTGGAAAAAAACAATCCTGTAACAAAATTCTCTCCATCAAGTTTTTTATTACTATTTTGTAGTGTGCTTGCCATTATTTGTATGGGTATAGTACTCAAAGTTCCAACACAAAATTTGCACCATTAGCCTACATTTAAAATAAAATATAAAATTCCTCACAGAGTTCAAAAATTTAAGTCCTAATACTTATAATTAAACCTCCTAATAATAACAAAATCTTTTCATTAAGTCTCTTGATTTATTTTGCTGCCCTGAAGGCAGTTTTGGTGAACAGCACACATATGAGGTTAATGTTCTCTATTTATTGAGCTCTGCCTGCCTCACAGCCTGCGCTCTAGACTAATTTCTAGCAGAGATAGCCTAGGTTGGTTAGGTTACAATTCAGAAATTTAAAAAGGACCCATCATCATTCCCTCCTTATCAGCTTTACACAAGCACCAAGATCCAATAACTGTATCTGTAATTCTGCTATCAAAAATGCTCATAAAATCAAGGTCACTATTACTGTTTCAAAGATTTTCTCTCTGCTAGGTCAGTCACTGCGTTACAAAGAATGTTTCCCTGTGATCTTTATGAACTCTTTTTTCAGCTGAGTAAACTGAAGTTGAAAAGAGACTTTACTCACCTTAGCCAAATATTCTAACGACTTCTTAGTCTTCTGGAGCTGTAAGAGCATGCATCTTTGAAAGTAATGCACAGTGCTCTCCTTTCTTGGGCCCTGTTATGGCAGGTCACTAATTCCTACTGCAGTCAAAAGTTTATTCTTTTGTGTTCTTCTGCCTTATTGATAAAAGTTCTGCAAAGTTTGAGTTTGGGCAACTTTGGTTCCAGAGTCAATGACAATTCCACTTTAATTGTCTTTTTTTCATTCTCTCAATTCCACTTTCATTCTACTCTTTCATCTAAATCTTATCTAACCCTGTTCATTTTTATAACTCAGCATGACTGGTTTTTTTCTTGGTTTTTAGGTATAATGCATTTATTTACTTATTTCAGAAATAATTGTATTATCACAGATAAAAAAATAATTGTTACTAATAAAATATTGTCTAAAATGTAAAGCTGGAGCTACATAATTCTCAACATAAAATAAAACTCCTTGCAGAGAGTTTATGTGTTTCTCAGGCAGGCAACATCTCAGTTACTAATCTTTGCAATACAGCTGCCACTGCTTCTGCTTCCCTCTACTTCCTACTGATTCTCATCTGCAGCTGCACAGAGAATGTAAGCCCATCATCAATGCTCTTTTTCCCACTATCAGCAATTTTATAACACTTGATATTTTACAAACAGCACACAGAAGGTTTGATTACAAAGTGCAGTACCTCATAAATCATCTCAGAAATGTCATTGTTTCCTGCATTTATACCCCAAACAAACACTCTAGATAATTAAATTACAGGAATACATATCATGCATCATGCAGAAATGTAATATCTTATGCTGGTAAAAGCCCCAGTGATTACTAATTGTCTCCTCCTCTAATACGTGAATAAAGGCAGAAAATATAAACCTAAGTAATCACAAAAATAAAACATTTGTAAAATGCTAAACTGTGAAACCCAGTGCTTACAGATATCCGTGATAAGCTTCTGGCTAATCTCTGCAACCCCATCTCCAAATCACAGCCACTTTCACCTGAGCAACTTTCCAGCTCTCATAGGAGCTTCCTTCAGCCTGATTTTTTTTTTCTTTTTTTTTTCTTTTCTTTTTTTGCTCCTCCCCACTATTAGGCTGCTCTGGGACAAGCTGTGCTTCAGAATGTGAGAAAGGAGCTGCCTGCGGCTTTGAATTGAGGAGGTGCAGAGGAAACAGCTCCAGGACAGAACCTGGTTTGCAGGCACAGAGGGAGGCCTGAACAGCATGTATCACTCAAAGAGAAACAAGGGCTCCAAAAGCAGTGTGCCATTCTCTAAAGGGGCTGGGGAGCACTGCAATCAAAGATACATAAACAAGCAGGCTTTGAAAAGTTACTTTGCCATCCTTTCAACTTGACTTTCAATTTGCATCTCCTCCAAAACTGAGTTATCAGACCTATTTAGCTCACCTCTGCTGATGCATGTAAAAGGAACAGTGTGTGACAGACAGGTTGGAAAGAGACTTTGACATCCACTTGGCAGAAAAAGCAGTTATTCAACACTGAAGAAACATTTACCAAGAAGTATTTTTATGGCATTTGTGTTCTAAAGGGAAATCAATTGCTAAAACATACCGCCAAAGATGAAGGCTATGGCAGCCCTCAGAGACAAAGCTTCATTTAGGATAATGCACTGAGCACTTGAGCTATGCTCTGATCTTCTTATAATAAATCAGGTCATATACCAGTGGCATAATAGATGTAATTTCACAAAGTACTTCCATGACTGAATACTCCAGTATACAATAATGGAATAAGATAGCAAACAAAAAGAAAATTTCTTGTGCGCACAACATCAAGAAGAGACATTCTGTGAAGTGTAGGAAGTACCACAGGCCAAATGAAATACTACTGATGATGGGAAACATTTCATTCTCAAGGTTACTGGTGCAAAGTAAGAATACAATACTGTATGCACAAATAACAAGTGTATGGAGAAATTATGCATTATCAAATGCAGTTTCATTTAGCATATGATATCACTGCATATCACTTGTATATGTTCTACTTGATGAAGAGAAAAAACAAGAAATTCTTATTGTCTAAGAAATGTCTGAACTGTGAATGAGGAAAGAGATCGAAAGCATATTTCAAAGGCACAAGTCACTGATCAGCAACTACTTATGATAATAGTCCTCTACTAATGTTTGCCCTTTGAAGTCCTTCTGCCTCCATTCTTGCCAAAATATTTTGGGCTCTACATTGTAAAAATGCCTGAAGAAAATCATATCTGTTGATTTTGTGTGTGTTAGGAAATTAAACATACATACATTTGTAACTCTGCAAGGCCTTTTTTTTTTTAGCAGTAATTAAAACTAAACCCCAAACCTTCTCTATTATAAATAGGGAAAGTAGATTTAGAAATTATCCTTACATATAGCATAGATAGCCCCTTGTACTTTACAGGAAATAAAAAATATTTCTGGAAAAAGAGAAACATTACTTCAAATCCAAATTCCATGAACACATATTCATTCCACCCAGCTTGCCACAAGGTGTTTGGTACTGGAAGAGTGGTCAGAGGCATGCAGACACCACAGTAAATCAAAGGAGCAGTTGAGTAACTGCAGATTAATAAACCCTCATTCAGTTATTGCTTTCCAGCACACTTGAATTATATTTTGTTTGACCACTGAGTTACTTATGTTCAGTTAACATAATGATTTTTAGTAATTTACATATTGGACTCATGTGCTGAAAAATTTCTCAGCAAGTTGGCAACAGTGTCTAGATTCAAGCACTTCCTCATACCTCCTCACAAAGTTCAATACATGAAGGGGGATATGTATATCCATTGCACAGAAATACAGTTTTAATAAATTAATATAAGAAGAAGGATGCTCATGAAGCTGGAGGACCCTAGGCTGTATGTATCAATCTACTTGACAGTGCAAGGACTGAGATGAACTTTGGAATCAGCAAACCTGTGCAGTTCTTTGGCAGGGAGGAAAATAATTGCCTGACAAAGCTTTTTAACAAAAGTGTCCAGCTCTTAGCAAAGCTCATGCTTCAAAAGAATTGAAGTTGGCAATTAGTAGCTAACACGGTTTTTAACGTTTTGTTCATTTTACCTTGGTTAAAACAAATATGGTATTTATCCGCCAGTCATAATTTATTATTTTAGTGGCAAGTCTATTTAATACACAAGTCAAATTAATGATTCACTCTGTAAACAAATTTTTTTCCATAGTCAGTGATCCAGAAGGCAGTATTAACGGAATGAATGCATCTTGGGCTTCTGTTTGCTTATTCAGTGCTGTTTGCATTAACAATTATCTAGTGTCCCCCAGAAAAAACACCCACAAAACGACCTAACGAGTCGCCTAGTCTGTTCTGGCTTGACAAAATAAAACTGTTGCAAATGGCAAAATAAAAAAAGAAAAAAACCCCAAAGCACCTGAACAACACAACACACAATCTTTCAGAATATAAAGCAGTATTGGAGGAGAATAATCTGAAAACAGTGATATTAAATGGCAATGGGTTGTCGCTGCATGTCTCTATATGAAACACACTACAGCAAACTGGAGCATGAAAGTTTGGCTCTGGGTCAAAGTCTGGAACGCTGTTAGGAAAAAAAAAATCTTTTGTCTGGTTTCTCACTTTTCCAATGTTACCTTTGGTGATTCAGTAGATGTGATGTGTCTAAATACAATTATGTACGTGATTTCAAAGAGGATAGTGCACACGTCAGAGCCCAGGCTTGTACTAAATGTCTCCTTATTCTTCACTGCTCTAGAAGGTGCATGAACTGTTACATGATGTAGGTAATTTCTCCGTTTTGCCTAAATAACAGTGCATTTTGTCAGAGGTAAAGAGAAGTTCTTCTCTGACTTTTCAGCACTGCATTCTGGATTTTCCCTCCATTATCTCTCAACATAACATTTTCATATAGAAGACATACTAGCACTCCTCTGCCAAGGCAATTGTTTCACACTCAAATGTAAATTTCATGCCCTTAGCATTATGCTTAATGCCAATAATTCAGCGAGACTTTCCACACTATACTGCATCTTTTGATTTCACTTAAAAGAAACATGCCAAAAACATTGTATCTGTGTCCTAAAGGAGGTTAGAAAATAAATGAATGGTTGTAAATACTTGAGAAGTATTTGTTTGAGATTTTTAGGTCCTTTATAAACACCTGGCAAATGTATTCATACCTGCATATATAAACATGTGTCATGTCCATAGTTAATTGCAGTTCTTAATGAAAAAATAACCATTCACAGTGAAATTTTAAAAATCTGTATATCCTGCTTAAGAAAAATCAAAATAATAATATGCAGTGAATAATGAAAATTGAAACCAGATTACATTAATAAAGGACATAATATCAGACATTACAGATTACTGAATTAAAATAATATGAATGTGTTTTATGCCCAGTTTGCTAGAGTATAAAGAAGCATATACTTCCATTTCTTCAATTGACTACAATTTTTCCCATATACCAGGGCAAATGCAAACCAGGATTTTCCAATAGATGTATCATTTCTGCTCATTTTATAGTTTGACTCACAAATGCCAGTATGTCTTGACAGAGCTTGAACAAACAAGATAAGATAAATGAAAGAAATGACAAAATCTATTCTCAGAGAAATTCAGAAGTTTCATTAACTTCAATGAAAACAATAGGAATAAGTCACTTTTAACTGATCCAGGACAAAAAAAAATTCATTTGAAATCCCATAACCAAACCAATATTTGATTATGACCTTTCCTTATTGATGGGATTGAAATTAGTTGACTAAGATCCAAACATTTTCAGCCTGTTTTATCAGGAGTTTTTATGGAATGATTCCTACCACTGAAAAGAATGTTCCTATTTTATATCCACAAAATCAAAAAACTGTATTTTACATTACTAATGTATGTCTCACAATGTAACACATTTGTAAGGGCACTAGACCTTATCAGTCCATCCAACTGAGATGGTAACAGAAAGCACAGCAGCCCACTAAAATAATTTATCTCATAATTATCTCATAATACTGTATCTTTCATAATTTATCTTTCAGTGCATATTTTCATATTGTTATTTGGAGTTTGCTTTCTATTTAGAAAGTGCCACCATCACCAGTTTTGCAACTGCAGTCAGCTTCTTTACTGAAATAAAATTGGGCTATCAGAGGTAAAAAGGTTTGGGGAATATGATTGTAAGCTACCAAAGAAGATGGGCAGAGAGGCAGTTTGAGAACCTATAGAAGAAAACCGAGTCAGTGAAAGCAGGAAAAACAGAAGAAACCAGGTACTTCTTTTTGGCAAACAACACACCTTGCAGACATCATAGGATTTCCTATTTAAAGTGGACTAAGGCATCTGTGTTGCACAGCTGTTTGGACAAACTGTTGTTGTTGTTTATTGTGTCAGGTCATTGACCCTTGAATGCTGTTGCTTTTCTTCACTGCTTTTTTTTCCCTTCCCTTTTTCTATAAAATATGAACTTACAGATTTCCCATAAATAATCAAGTCAACAACAAAAAAAATTGATTCATAGAAATATTTAAATCAATGTGTTTAACTGACCACTTGATGGATTTAGAATTAAGTCTGAACTGCAACTTGGCTTCTAGTACCAGGTCCTGTAATCAACAGCAGTATTCCTGTCTGAGAACTCCTATTACAACAAGCATGCATGCAATTCCAGTGGTCACCAATAAAAACTATGCATTTGTTTGGTCATCTCTGGGACAGCACAGCTAAAGCAGAGAGAAAGACCAGGGTTTATTGCAGTTGCTGCTACAGTTTTACCTTATCTTAAAAGTCACTTATAAAGGCTACCAGTAAACAAAACACTTCTTCAGGTTAAGGTAAAAACCCAAGCAGACAAACAAACAAACAAACAAACAAAAACAAAACCCCAAAAACAAATATATAAAAAACAAACAAACAAACAAAAAAAAAACCCAAATGCAAACTCCCCCAAAAGTAGCCTATTTCAAAAATTTGTCAGCAAAGGAAAGAGGAATAATGCAGTGCATGAACTAGGAAATTCTAGCCAATAGAAATACCATGATCATTGTTTGCATAATCTTCACCACATTTCCTCTTTTTTCAGAGCAGATGCTCCTATATAGAAGAATTCAGTACTTATAGAAAACAAACACCAACAACTTGGCTCAAAATTAATCAACGTAATTAAATCTTCCACTTGAGTTTATATATGATTGCAGCAAAAGTCTTTAACTACTCTGGAATCCAGAAAGCAGGGATTTGTAGCAATGCTGTTGTAATATCAAGTCAAGTTTATTTACTGTCAAACTATTCCTGCAGTAGTACATTGTCAAAATGTATAAAAAGGGAACTTGAGATATGCAAAATATGCCACATAGGAAAACACAGCACTTTAAGCACTGTATAATTAAAACAAAAAAACTTAAGAAGCCAGTGAGAAATACTTTGCAGCTAATTAGAAAATATCCCTGCAAGAACAGCACCCCTCACTGAAAATCCTTTTTTATGGAAGTAGATTGAAATCGGACTATGAAATGGTCATCCCAGCTGTACACACGTCCCTATCCTGCAGGGTGTTAATCCTGCCATAAGGCTATCACAGTAAGTCAGAAAAAAAACCACCAACAGCGTGCTCCACTTTTAGAAACAGAGGTTGATTCAGACAAACACTGGCTAGTGGTAAACTGTGCTTATCCAGGAACACTGACCTGCCACACAATGAAACCTGTGCAGAGCACACACGGGTGGATAGCTTTAAGTAGCATCCCTTTTTAACCAGTCACATTGTGGGAATTACTCATTTTTGTTATCACATGTTCTATATAATAAAACACTGTTCAGATTAGATTTTACATAATGCACTCTTGAGCTCACTGAAAGCCAAGATGGCAAACATTGAAAGTCATAAGGATTCTTCTTTGTAAAATCCTGGACACATTCATGATGCAAGGTAATTGTAATAAAGGTGAGACTAATATCACTAATTTCTTCTACAATTGTCTTTCACACGCCACTAAATGCAGATGAAAAAAGACAATGAGAATGTGAACTGTACAGTCAAGCAGACTGTAAGATGCTGAAGTCATGATGAAAAGGTTTTACCAGGAGTAAAGTGAAAAGAATGGGGAAAGGAATCTTTGTAGGCCAGAAGGAGTTAGGGTACATGAAATTGAGGAAGCTTTTGCTTCCTTGGGAGCACTGAGGGATGAGGAAGGAGACGACAACCTTCAAGACAGTGAATGTGAAGGTTTGTAGGCACTATAGAAAAGTTGATTCTAGGAAAATGCACCCAAAGTCAGACCCAAATTCCACAGGTATGGTAGTGTTGCACCAGGTTTCTATATTGAGTACTAAAATTAAGCAATGCCAGCAAATTCATTATCTCTGTTCTCAAGCTGCTAGGACAGACTCTTATATAGATTTAGACCATGACAAGTAATACTCTCCAAAACAACAGGCTACAGGACCCAGGAATTTGTAAAAGGGTGACTTTTAATAGACATTTTTCTTACACCCACCCTACTGCATAGGAAAAGACAGCTAAAAACCATGGATGTTGGCTGTTTTATGCAATTACCTCAATGACAGAAGCCAGTTGCATTGACAGTGATAAACATGACCTAGGGACTTCCTATTTTGGAAACTCACAAGAAGTAGCAGAATGTAACACGCAGTACACTAGCTCAAGTGACAGCTCTGAAGTGTCTACTCCTGAGAGTATCAGAAGATACCTCATTACAGGTTATATTTTTTTAAAAGTGGGTTCCAGTGGAAAATTTAGATTGTGAACATGTAACTGAAACTGAGTCATACTGCATAAACAATGATGACATAAATTTGTATACCTTTATTTAATTCTATTTTCCAACGTTTAACCTATCTGAAAAACTTTAAACATAAGTCTTGAAATCAAACGGGACTCAAATTTCAAAAATTCCAATTATATCACCAAAATTCATTGGTACAGTAGACGAATATCTATATTGGTGCACTAAACAGTACCAAAGGACTTCTCCACTTCAGACACAGTCACTGAAGTAAAGCAGGAGTTTTGCTCTTCTTTTTTACTTTCCAAGTCTTTCAGGCAAGAGACTAGGGGAGAGGACAGACTTCAGGTCACAAACTCTTCATTCATTTTAAAATCTATTTCAGGGAATGGAAAGGTTATATTTTAGACTCCATCCCCTTATCCTGTGGAGAACTAGAGGAAGCTATAGGGTTCTTTTTCAGCATACATTTTCCCCCAAAGCAATGGAAGTAGGAAAAAAACTTGAGAGCAATAGAGAGTGAGACTTGGTTAATAAAAGTAACATAGCAACACAGTGCCAGTCCAACAAGACTGATGAAAGAGGAAAAAGCATTAAACGGAAGAGAAAAACATGATAGAAGCGGGAAGAGGTAGTTACTAAGAAGACCATGGAAAGAAAACATATGAAGGAGAAAATGGAAACATAGTCTAAAATTCATTTGATTTCCCTATTACACATTATTAATTGCTAAGATAAATTTTGTTACTTTTTTTCATCAATAGTATTCCATATGCTAATTATGACTGGTAAGGTGAAGGAAAGTATTTTAGGCATATGGAAGGACCTAACTTTACATATTGTTTTCTTTCCTCCCTCTTTCCTTCCTCCTAGCACACTTGGATAACAAAAAATAGAACTGGAAAAAAAGAAGTATATGTAAATCTTAGGCATAAGCTGACTATAAACAATAATATTGAGGAAAGAGGATCAGAGATGCATTAAGAAATAATTTCCCTGCATTTTCAGTCACATGGCTATGGTAACTGGGCTTTATTTTAGAAATCTTTACACAAGATTACCATAACTATCAAAATTCATTGCTTGTGACATGCCTACTGAAAACAAATTACTTCAATGCAGTTTTGGGTACCACCTAAATCACAACTGCTTAAAAGCATCCTTTATCATTTTAGAAATATTAAAGTGAAAGAGAGATATGTAGAGAACAAGCTCTGTACAGAAGTCCAGTGACACACTGAATTAAGGCAAATTAAGTCAATGTTAGCACAAGACACTGATGCAGGAAATGAGTATGGGTGTTGTGGGGCTGTACAGCACGTTTGAGGATCTGAGATTTGGCAAACCTGTCACAAAGGAATGATTAAGGCAGGAAGTTCAGCTAAATTAAGATCATGCAGTAGAACAAAATACTATTTTTAGCATCTGTTGACGACCACGTAGCCCAGGGAAAAGACTAGCCTCTTGCTTTCAGGGTAAGTGACAGCAATGCCATCAGGGTAAACTACAAGGACACATTGAGAGTAAACGGCAGACAAGTTAAATCTGAGACATATACATGACAACAAGAAATGATGGCTTAGCAGAAGTTCCGTAAACTTAACTTCAAGGACTCTGCTACTCAGAGAACCCAAAATGTATGTTCTTTTGCTACTTAACAAAGACATTCAAGTAAAAATTAGTCTAAGAAATCCTGGTATCATGCAGTTTTATCTGAGCTTGAAATTTTATCAGGAAAAAAAATTGTGCAGTATAATATACTGACATTGAGAGGGAACCTTTTCTGATAGTTCTAGCTTCAAAAGTGTTTTCTAATGCTTGCCTGTGATACTTGATCATATTTTCAAATAATTATTCATAAAGCCTAGCTGACTGAGCCTGATTTAAAAGGAGGTGAAAACTAGAATGCTAAAGAAGATGTAAGAGAGTGTTTCACTCTTTTGGAAATGTTTTTCTTCTGAAAATTGAGAAATTTTTTGTGTGTGTGCTGCTGTTACTACCTCCCGTAGCAACAGCACAGCTTCCAGGTTGTTGCATTTCTTCATGGTTTAACAGCCATCAAATCCTGATTAAAACAATGGCACTCTCCATATGAAATATTTAATCTTCCTGCTGTTTAAACTAGTCAAGTTTCTTTTTTTTTTTTTTTTTTTTTTTTTTTTTTTTGATTCTTCTTCTGAATACTAAATGCCTTTGGTAATAATAGTTGCACTTTTCCAGCAGCAGTTTTAATAATCATTAAAAGTGAACCTATAAAATATCATGAAAGTCTGAAAGTAACTGCTGTCAGAATTTGTACCCCTTGAACATAAGCATGATTGGAGAAAGATGATAAGGACTGACAAGTAGTAAATATCCACCAAGGTTCACAGTTATTTTGGATTCTTACAATTGGTAGCAGAAACTGAAAAAAAAGAGCACATCTCTTAAAAACATGGGGAAAAAAATCTTCCCTGATTTGTTTTTAATAGTTCAAAAAAAAAAAAATTCCTTAAGATATGCAGTCTCATGGTCTTCTACTCACTCCTCTGACTATTAAAAGAGACTGTCTCAGAGGAAAACCAGCCACAATTATGGCACCATGTTTGAGAACACGGTATGTGCTACCTTCTTAATCTTGGTGTACATAAACTTATTGAAAAACAGTGTTTCCTCCACTTTCAAAAACAAACTCCTCACTATGTGGTGGGGTCATGAACCTGATCATGCCCATCCCTGCAGGGACTGGGATAATGGTCTTCACAAAGTCTGAAACAGCCAAGTACCCAAGCTTTTTCCTTTATAGACCATCATTTTAAGTTCAGCTTAAAAAAGTAACGGAGGAAGAGAAGAGTCTCTGCAGTTTTGAACAAACTTCAATATCCTCTAGTAAAAACCCCTGAATAACGTATTAATCTATTAATCAAGAAACACAACATCCAGCAACCTATCTTCAACAAATTATTTATTATATACGTAAATGGAAGTGCTTCTTAACCGCTTGTGAACAGACTAGTCCTGCTCAAGGCTTGAGAGAAGTGTTATGTATAAGATTTTTAAAGAGGACCCTAGCACAGCAGTGAATCCTTCAAAAATGGATTGAAATTTGCCAATCCAAAGAACTTTTTTGGTTCTCCTTCGTAAGAACAGGCCATGAAGATAAAGCCTGCATTTTCAGACCTTTCTCAACAGAACAGAAACAGAGTTTATGTGCTCTCTTAGGCCCCCAGATTACATTTAGTTAGACAATACTCCTGTTCAAGTGGGATGAAGACAATGTCTGTGCCCTGGTTTTGTGGGATCTTTCTATATGGGCATGAATAATAATGTAAAAATATTACAATAGTAATAATAATAATAATAATAGTATCAATGTACGTAGCAGAGTCCATGTTTGGCCAAAGAACTATACCATCATTACAAAGTCTAAATAACAGGCTAAAATTTCCTCACAGCTCCCACATTATGGGATGTTTTCAGTCTCTTTCAGTATTTTTGACAACGTTCAGCTGCCTTAGGAATTCATTTGTCCCTGGACTAGTTGCCTGTAAAACTTCAAGATACCAACCTTGCAGTAGCCACTGCGAAAACACATTATACTGGCCAGCTTATCAGATCACCTTCACTGCCTGTGCATTTCTCTCATCACTCCATCTAGAAGCCTGCTCTGATATGGCTTTGGAACATCTTTCCCCATTTCCTAGGGAAGCAGCTGTGGTGTTGCCCAGATGTGTTCACCACTTCTGCACAAAAACAAGTCATGCCAGTTGTGGTTGAACAAAAACACAGGAGAAAAAGAAATAACTTCTATTCTCAGAGTTTTCTTAATGTAAAATAGCTTCTGGTGCTTTTAAGACAAGAATTTAGCAAAGACAGAAAAGCAAAAAATTTTCCTTCCTTCCTTCCTTCCTTCCTCCCTCCCTCCCTCTCTCCCAGGTTTGTAAAGCTACCACTTAGAAATTCTCATTTTTAAATTTAGGAACAAATTTCTATCTTGCTGAACTGAGGCTTCACATCTACTGGGACTGAAGAGGAATTTTCTTTGCCCAATGTGTACAAAAATTATGATGCTAGAATTATTTTGGAATTACCTAACTTCCAGAAGTTACAGATTCAATAAGGCTTCTTGAATTAATGACAATAGTTGATTTGCATTTTTGAAGATATAATAAAAAAAAATGTTACCAATGCATAATACAAAGATATCAGATGGCATCTTTGCAAAATAACAATAAAGCTTTGAAATTTAAGTAATCTGAAATAGTCTACTTGAAAAACATCAAATAAAACTCCTGACATACACTATTATAATCATTACTGAGAAGTCTCAGGGAGGAAACTTTCATATTTACAAGTCTGCATAGTATAATTCAGTTGGTCCTGAACCACACTGATACCAAAAAAAATTGTATTTTGAAATCTAAAATTTAACTTCTAAAAATTGGTTCTCTAGAGACTACTTCTTATACTTTCTTCTATTGCTGTTTTGTAGTCTTTTTTTACCCTTCATTTTAAGGAATATGGATGACAGAAAAAAAAAAAAAAAAGAAGAGAATTTCAGGTTAGAGATACTTCACTAGCCTCTACTGCTGGGGTGATATTATTTGCAGTGACTGCAGGAATTTTCAGTCTTTTGTGAAAGACTACATGCTTCAAAACTGTAACTCCTTTGGACTTCAATGAAGTTTCTCATCTTTCCTTCATAATCTCCTTTGCTTAGGTTCCATTTTCAGCAGAATCAATTTAAAAAAAAAAAAAAAAAAAAACCAACCAAACAAAAAAACACAACAAGAACAAGAATTGAACATACTACTTGAATTATTTTTTCTCCCAAGATACGTGGACCACAAAGAGGCTGTAGCTCATCTGTATGTTAGGTGAAAATGAACTGCATTTTCCATATGATGTTTGACTTTTAAGTTCCTTGGGGAAAGTCAGTCTCACTAAATTGCATGGAGTTAAGAATACCAAGAACTTGATAATTAATAATGAATATATAAAATAACTGCACTCATTTATCATTTTCACTTCTAATCTTTTGCTTGTGACATCTTACCATCTCCACAACCCCATTATTATCCTTATTAGTATTTTCAAATTTTTATGTCTCACCTCTTATCTTTTTACAAATTGTATTAGGCCTCAGTTTTAATTTCTACTGGAGTTACTCCCAAACTCAATTTCCTTCTATTTATATCTGAAAGTTATGTAAGAAAGCTGGATGTGGCATACTTGGTCAGGTTCACAGCATCCATTCTAAGATTACAGTATTAGAAATGTCCTGCTGTAAATACACAAATATTTAAAAACTGAAAGAATTTGCTGTAAGACTCTAGCTTCAAGTCCCATAGCTTTCTCCTTTCTAAATGCTAAAGATGAGGTATCACATTTATCATCTTTTGGAAAATTGCAAGTCATGCAAACTAGTATTCCCAAAGACCTGCCTGAATATTTTGTTCTTCTTCCTCTTAATATTCCAGATAAAATAATCAATTTCCAACAAAAGGTAGTTCAAAACCAGAAAACAAAATGGAATAATACCACAAAGTCACTTTCCCAAATCCTAAAAAAAGAAAAAAATTTTTACTATATTTAAGTATTTATGTACTTACAGAGTGATACAAGCTAACTTGGATCACATATAAGTGGTAGGAATTTTGAAAACTTTACTGTAAAATGCCAAAAAGTTCTGCTACAAAAAGGGAGCAAAATCCACAGAAGCTTGAGTGATACATTGTAGTCTGCTTTGTATCATGGAAATGAATGTGTTTTGCAATATGTAGCTCATTTGACGGATGAGCTGTGCCCAGGATGAAACCTACTGCTCATACATTTTTTTTTTTAGCATGACGTAATTTCTTAAATTAAAGCACACTTGACATATATTAGTGCTATTTGAATTCAGGCAATTCTCCAAATTCTTCATTTTCCACAATCTTTTTTTTTTAAAAGACTGCAGGTAATTCTCAGCAACTGACCTCTGACAAATCATGCAGAAAGCTGACTGTGATTTAAACAATGCAACAGGTCTGAGAAATTGCTCTCATGCTTTTTGAGTCAGAAACATAGTGATGCTTCAACCCCATTACACTCTGTGTTCTGCAATGCCCCTGGTAGTTTCATTCAGAGACACTGCTCTAAAACACAGAACAAAGGATCTCAGAAATGTGTCCTACTCTGAGATTAAAATTCAGAGGGCCATTAAATTCAAGCATTGACTAATACTCCTTCTTTATCTCTCTACTGCCTCTCCTTTCACATTTCATGAAACCATGTCAGGACTAGCCTGCTGAAGCAGAATTAGAATTCCTGGGAGAAGATCTGAACCATTGAAATGTTAAACATGTCAGTGTGTGAGAGATCCACACTTCTGCTCTACAGCAGTAAGTAGTACAAGGTCTAACTGTCTCTTCTCGATCCTTGGGTGAAAAGAACAATTGATGTCAGTCACATTCAGCAGGTACCTACTTATGGTATCATACCCTGCTAATCCAGACAGAAATTAGGTGCTGCAAGACCATTCACAGTCTCTGAAACTGCAAAGACAGGTATAGTACAAAAATTGAATGAAATATATATAGCCCTTGCATAGTAAAAGCCTTTTAAAAAGGTCATTAAAGACATCGAGTTTTCTTCAGAATTCTGTTGATAATACAGCAAATAATGGAAAAAATAGAGAAAAGGCCAATATATACAATTTAACACAGAAATCATTCTATTATTTAAAACATTTTTGCAGTGGCTACTGTGGAGCTTAGTCAGTGATGAACTCTAATGCCACCTAATTTGCAGTAAAGAATATTCTCCTTTTTCTGTTCACTCTTCCTTCACTAAATAAATTCCAAATCATTAAATAGAAACACTTATCTGCATGTAACATTTAGTTTCAAAATCCCAGTTCCAAAGTGTGAATGGATGGTGCAGCAGTATCTCAGGACATAGTTACACTGAATAACATTAGAATGAACAATGCATTTTGATACATATCAGAAATAGATAATGTAGATAATTTGCTGCTTCTTTCAACGTCCTAATGTTAACTCACAGTCATCTAACCAAAAGCAAAAGGCCACCAGCTCTGCCACTGTTAGACAAATAGCTCATTTAAGATTAGCAATAATCTATTTGCTTTCATCTGTTGTAGATAAAAGGGGATCAGTAAAGAAAATTACACACAGCAGGATTTCATTCAGGTTCAGCCCACCTTGTCAGCCAAAAAGCCATTAATTCAGCTGGGTTTTAATAGAAACCTTGGGGTGAGATCATTGTCACAAGACACAGATGTGCTGGCCTTCCTTTGGCTCTCTGTCCTCAGCACACGGACTGCACAGTAAATGGGTGATCCAGAGCTTGAAACAAAGCTGGGCAACCCCAACCATCACCACCTTTGGACACTCTCAAATTCATACAGAGGATGTTCAAAGCCATGGGGGTGGAAGAAAGTGTTTAAATAGGGACAGAGGGGGCCACACCAAGGCACTGCTCATACAGGCCACCAAGGCTGCCCCTTTCCTCTTGGCAGTGAAGGACTCAGTAACTCTACCTAAGTTGATGCACAAGGAGCAAGCATGAGCTGAAAGACTCAACAGATGGATCCAGTTAATCTTGAGTTGTAGGACCTAACCACAATACATAACAACATATGTGTGTATAGTTTTCTTATGGAATTAATTTCTTTATGCTGCCTGTGAGAAACAGTAAACAGTTTGCTACTTCTTCTTTACTCAATAAAACAAATAAATAATATTGAAATTGCATTTAGTAATTACAAACTTTATTTACTTTTTTTTTGCCACACTATACCTCATTCAGCTTGCTCCAAACCCACAATTTTAATAGTTCTCCTTTTCATTACATGTATCATATATGCCATAAAATTTAATATATTGCTGCAGAAGGAATTATGACTACAATTATGGAGGAAGACTCAATGCCTTCAGCAACAGCATAGTATAAATGCTGCATAATAATTCCATTTCCCCTCCAAATGTTCACTCAGATTAATTTACACAAGCACATTGCTCTTTTCCTCACGTGCCACAGACTTACAGTCACCCTAGAGTGACAGATAATCGCTTTTTTACACTGAGTTTTGTGCAACTGATTGGGGTGAGACTTTCTTGTTGAGATGCAATGATTGTACTAACAACTATTGCACAAGTGACTGGATGACAAGTTGTTTCTATGAAAACGTTGACTTCTATGACCGCTGTTACCAAAACTTTGCATCAGCAACATGAAGAAAAATGGTTTCACAAATGAAAACTTACATGAGGCAACTACAATATGCTGACCAATTTCACTGGGTAAGGGAAAATAATGACTGAGCATCGTAAAACCAAACCTCAGTGGAATATTGGTTTGTAAATACAATATTCCTATATAAGAAAGTTTTGTATCACATAAAGCAGTAAATATGAAAAATAAAGTCATTCTGTCTTTATAGCAATGTAGTTGAAAACATGGCCTGTTTTAAAGTTTTATACTGCAATTTCTAACACTAATTTTCAAAGGAGTGGGCCAATATTTATTTTTATATTCAAATCTTCAAAAGCAATAAGATTTACTCTGAATATGGAAAGGATTAGATATGTCTTAAATATTAGAGGCTGTTCAATGCTTTGAAAGCATATTATTCTGGTAATGACTACATTTCATAATTTTCTGTCCATTTTATGAAATCAGCTGGAGCTAAAAAACGAAAACAAAATCTATAACCAAGTATCATATCTATATATATGAGAACACTGACATAATTTACAAGTGGAAACTGTTAACTTACCCTGTATTTAATTTCTCACTTTTGCCTTCTTATTAATTCTGCACAACTCTAACCAATTCCAAGAATCTTTTACTATCACTAACTATGCTTTATTTGTTCAGAGTTTTGAATATGAAATTTTGCCTCTGATGACTTGAGTAGAAATTTTTTCCATTATCTTCAAGGGCACTAAGGATTTCAGGTTTCTCATCACATTATTCTTGATTAACAAGAAGGTTTTGAGTCTAACTATAATTTCACACACTGGAACCTCTAAAGCCATAGTAACTGGCAGCACTAAGAAATCACCCCTGAAGTTCTGGTTCTGTAAAGACAGATCAGTGTTTTATACAATGGTACAGTCATGATATTATAGCCCACAGTTTCATTAATAGCAAGAATTTATTGTAAGAACATGTTATAGGTACCATTGCTGTGAGAACAACCTTCTGCATTTGTCTTTCACTGGGTGACCAACATTCCACTAGCATCAAAATCTAGCTTCACATAAAGCATATAAATAAAACTAATGTCTTTACTTAAATAATTGTCAGTCATGACACTTTTTTCACAATAATTGACTGGGCACCTGTTACAATCCATTAAAAGAACCCTGCCCACACAATGCTTAAGCAGAAAGAATAAGTTCTGATTTTCAAAACATAATGTAATTCATTATGATTCATGTAATGATGAAATGCACAGATCATTAAAACATAATTCTTTAAAATTATCAGTATTTTTAAAAATACACAAAATAAGATTCTTAAATGAAGAAATAGCAAAAAATACACTATCACATGTGAAGAAAAGAAGCAGGATTTTGGATGACATACGCTTCTCTTTGGAGACTTAATGACTTGTACTTGGTTTTGAAACTCTTAGAGTCTACTCCAGTCCCAAATTTAATACAAACTGAACTCATTAAAGGGAGATAACCCCGTATTTTTTTAATAAATGCAAATTGAAAAGATTTCAAGTGACCCTTACAAACAATGTTTTATCATCTTTACTATAACATCCATTTTGGGATGAGCACAAGGGGAATCTGCCAGACATATCTGAACAATATTTGTATGTTAATGAAAAGAACAAAGTATTACTACCTGCCTTTCCATTTCAGTTTTGGAGGCCAAATAGTTATATTAGTTCAATCAAATTTTGGATCAGCAAAAAATACTTTAGAACTAATTCTTTTAAACTTTTGTAATATTTTCATCATTGTCACTCTCTTTACTTCAGTACTAAGTAAATCGTTAGGGGAGAAATGTATCAGAAGGCCTCAATCAGAGCAGACAAGAAAGAAAGCCGTGGGGCACTGATAGGGAAAATGCTAGAAGCTTTAAAAAGAAAAAAGTAATTTTCTCACATTCCATCAGTCACATGATGATTATCCCAAATTACATTCACCTTACATCACCATCCAAGGGCACCAAAGCAGTACTTTTTCGCTTTTGGGCCATAATCTGCTTTATCTGATTGTATGAGGGCCTCTCCTGCTCACCGTATTTTCAAAGCCTTTCTGTAAGTCAATATAGGCACTTTGATGAAACCAGTTGCTTAATGACTTGATATATGAACTGTGTATGTTCTGGTCTTACCCCCTAAATAATCTCTTGTTTACAGAAAGGTTCTTCTTAGCTGAAACCACATTCTTTTCAAATTTACAAGAAAGTTCCTCAATGTTTTTCTGCAAAGTATCCTTTAAGACTTTTTCTCTTATTTTATTTTTCAGTAAGGAACACATTGCACTTCAGGTGTGGCTTGTTTGGTTTTGTTTTTTTTTTTTTTTCTTTTTTCAATAAATTACTAGTTAAGGCACAATCAACCATTGTTAAAGGTGGGTCTAGCTGGCTGCAAGTATCGTCGGCTCAGCTCGCCCCAGCACCTCAACAGTCTTGTGGGTCTTTGGTCACCCGAGAGTGCTAGCGTGTCGATGGCGGTGGAAAAAAAGGAGGGAATCTTCCCAAGGTTCAGCAGCGAGGGGTTTATTGGGGGACCCCCGGGGTGGGGTCCTTCCTCAGCAGCTTCTGCCTCGTGGAAAAGACCCCGACCCCCGGGGAACAATAGCTTTTAAGGGGGAATTCAAACATAGGAATGTTTACAATTACAAACCAATAGGGAAATCTTGGGGTACAGTGAAAAGCAAAACAAACATACACAAGAACCAGTCAGAGGAAAAATAGGAGGGGGAAATCCTGATTTTGCCCAATCACCCCACGTCTCTCTAGGATTTTTCCAGAACTCTGGGAGAGGCTCTGAGATGATTGACAATATCAGGGGTTATTCAAATTAGGATGGGCAAAAACAGTATTGAGACAAAACAAGGGTTACAGGGCAGAAACCGTTTGAGGTGAACTGCAGGGCATTAACTGAAAACAGAAGGTGGACTGTGGGCAGTGGCTGAACAAAAAATGTACAATGAACTCAACTTAACTTACAGATTAAACCTTATAAAAATGCACCCCCACAAACCATAGCTACCACTACAAGTAAGATGGTTATTAAATTTCTTCTTATCTCCCCAGTGAACACCACTTTCTACAGAGAAGTTCATGACTGAATCTCTAGAGTATTTTCTAAACTTCTTAGTATGTGAGCAATACCTGACACCTCTTCACATTACACTTTTGCAACCACTGTTGATGGAAAAAGCTTTAACCAGCGAAAAAGCTCTAAAACATTGCAAACACGAAAAGTTTATCAGATTTATCTTATTATAATAACCTTTTAGCAGACATAAAAACAGCCAAGTGAGAGATGTTCAATCCCATTCATTCCATTCTAATATCAGCAGAATTCATTGGGGTTTTCCTCAATGAATAAAAACCACAACATAATAGTCTTGATATTTATTTCTTATTCAGAATTTAATTTCCTGTCAGTCTTTTGTTTTTGCAAAGTGCTTCAAACCTGATTTGTACTATATAAAACCAGGAGCTTTTGATATGACTTATGAAACATTAGCATTAACCTAGTATTAATTTTTACTTTCATACAATTCCCTGGAACTTTTAAAGCTCTGAACTAAAAATGAAATTAAATTTTTTTGTTTTATCTATACCCACAGGTGTTTCAGTTTTTGAACACAGCTCTCTGCCACTGCACACAATACATATTAATGCCATCACTAACTAAGCAGAGGATGGTGATTCTGAGCTTTAGAACAGAACATACATATCAGGTTACCCACTGTAAAAAAAAATCACGCATAAAAAGCATGAAAACATGAAAGAAAAATTTTAAAAGCTGGTTTAATCTTTAAATGAAAATACAATGCAACAGGATCAACTTCAGTAATGCCTCTATCTCGTGTCTAATGTATTATCAAGGTAGTCCTTGCCACGGGAAGGTGGAACACCCTCAGCACTTTGCAATGTTTGATAGGCTACTGTGTCTGAATTGTGTCCCACCAAAATCAGTGCAATAGCAAACAGGAGCAGCAATCTGACAACAAGTAAGAAACTGCTAAATGAGTGTCTGAAAGACAGACATGGAAGATGAGATATCCTGCAGAAAGTGAGAGATAACATAGCTCACTTCTTTTTTTCCCCAGGAGTAAGCTTTTAAAGGTTTTAGAGACTTCCTGAAAACACTATCTGCATTACCATGACTATATGTGACTTATTTTGGAATAAATTCATATATGAAAATATATATAAAACCAACCTAGGTTTTTCAATAAACTTGAAATGTCAAACAGAGGCGATTGTAGCATAGTGGTCTGGTTTTCTAAATTCAAAAATATCAGTGCAACACAGACTCAAAACTCGAATTCTGGACTTAAATTTGACTTCACTAAAAATGTCATCGGGTTTGTATATTTCTCAATTATATTATTTTTCTTTGAGAAATATTAAAGGAATTTACCAAAAAGAAGTTTGCCCTTACAGCAGAGTATATTTATCCAGATGAGAAAGCACACCACAGAAACAAAAATGTAAGGTAAAGGGAGATGCATTTTATGCACTAGAAGTTACTGAGGGTGCACTCCAACTCACACAATCATATCCATGATTAAGCCATCCATTCCCCAAAAGAAGAATAAATATCCTTTATTATTCCATGTATCAATATCTCAGTAAATGGACAGTATCTAACACAATGGTGCACTGATCCTAAGAGAGCAGGAAAGGTCAGGAGCTGCATTGCTTTGCATCTTACCTTCAAAAGAATCTCGTTGTATTTTTCACTTGCTCATTTGTGAGAACATATGAAGAACAAGCTTGGCCAGACTAGTACAGTGGCTTTGTGAACACACAGACATGCACAGACACACAGTGTATTGTACAAACACAGCTGTCCCTGCATTGTTGTGTGTTAGAGATTTGGGGTGGGGTAGGGGGTGTTGAAGTTGTGACCTTCAGAGTGATGCAATATCTGAAATATCATTGACAGTAACATTAGTTACTTTGTACAGATTACTTCAGAAACTGATGTGTAAATCTGTCCCCCAACACAAGTTACTAGAACAGTTTTCATTTTAATTTCAGAAACAAGGCTCTTGGAGCAGCTGAAATAAGGTTTATCTAGCTCACATTGCCAATGGAAGATGGCTTGAGATAACTACAATAAAGGAGCATTTGTTCCATCCAATCTGTTCAAGCACTACAAAAGCCTCCTGTGGACTACTGTTTATAGTTTTGGGTACAATACATCAAGGAAACAAACATGGAGCAGATGGAGACAGTTCAGGGGATGGCAATAAGAATGATCAAACACATAAAAATATGACCTATAGTATTTAGGAGAATTTAAGTCCATATAACCCAGAACAGAGAAAAGGCAGCACATGCAGACATATATTTTTAAATACACTCACATATACCCAAGCAAACATGTGGAACTATTTCATAGTGAGGATGACTTGGGTTACACATAAGGAAGAGTTTTCCAGGAGTAGAAATCATTGAGCAGTTTGCAGAAATTAACTAAGGAAGATATGAACTTCTGTTCTAAGAACCCATTAAGTAACAGCATTCTAGGCTTGGTTCAAATACATTTGATCTCATTCTCTAGGGAAGGATTGTACAGGATGGTCTCTCAAAGTTCATTCAGACCATTTTCAAAAGCTAATTTTCATGTAAATTAGACTTCACCTTATATGCTTTTTATCCGCAGAAACAAAAAACAAATCCAGCATTATACTCACAGAAGTATGTCTATGGATACATTAATTACGTATCAAATATTAATGCACTCTGTTTACAGGTTGTGCATACAGATTTAACATTTAAACCAGAACTGCACAAGAAAAACAAATCAGTTGTGCTCCAAAGTGTTGCTTTTATATAGCAATGCAGAAGAAAAAATGGAAGGTACAGAACATTTTGAAAAGTAATTAAAAATATTAGTGCTTCAGCCATTAAAGCTACTGAAACTGGGTACAGCCCAGACACCAGCTTCAAAACTGTTTCATTTACTGTAAGCAAATACAGTGATGTGTGAAAAGGACAAATTCAAGCTTTAATTTCTATTCAAGTCATTTGGACTCATTTGTTTAGGCTATTTATTACTACTGGTGTTATGGACAATATTGAAACTTGCCACTGACCATCTCTTTAAAGAAAACATAAAATAGCTTGTATTGAACATCAGACCTTCAGTACGTGCTTTGTAGTTCTTCTTGGCAGGGATTCATTGATTTTTGGTTTCATTTGTGTCCATTTTGTGTCCATTGTGACCAAGAATGGAAAAGTGCAGAGCAGCGATGAATGACTGTTATGAGTAATTTCTAAATGGTGATGATTACATGTCTGTTGTTTCATTCATATAAATAAGGGGAGACAGTTACAAAAAGCAAGACCTAAATACATTTTTAAGGTGCTGCTCTCTTTGTAGGAATGTTTTTTAAAATTATTTTTTCAATGATAAACTACTTTATTAAACCTCTGCCTCTTATCTTTCGCTTAAGTGGTATTATAAAATGTACATTTAGAAAAACCTTGCTCTTCATAAAATTGGCAGGCTTCCACCACTGCCATGATTCAGATGCACAAGGGTACTCAAGTGCAAGTAGTTTGCTAGCTGCAAGATGTAAATGTTATCCAAAAGACTACAATTCACCCTTGAAACAGGACTTTCACGGGACATAGACATTGTGCTGACAGAATTTATCAGGGCTGAACTCCAGCAGAGATAATTCTTACAGTGATTCAGAAAAAATTCCATTACTGGAGCTGCAGAAGTTTTGCTGAGGAACTCGCAATCATGAACTGGTAAAAAAAAAAGCGCTGGAGGGAAAACGTGTATTATGTCAGAAAAAAACCTGCTTCATGTGTCATTCCAAATGTACAAATTATTTGTTTTATCACCAGTGTTTCATTAGTGATGAGGACGACTCATTTTTTGTTAAGATATACAAGAATCTCAATTCCTATCTACCATCATAAATAGCTCTGATTTACTGATTTAGACAGAAAGTCCCCATAGCCTGGAACAGACTGAAATGCTCAAAGGAAAAATAAATCAAACCATAAAATTATGAAACTGGTATCTCTAATTATGATCTCCCCTGAAAACATTTAACCTTCAAAACCAGCATGCCTGGATTATTTCCACTCATGATCTTTTCTTATGAAATTTCATCTACAGAAAAAGGTAATGATAAATAAGACATTTGCTCTGTTAAGAAAATAAACTTTTTTTTTTTCTTAAATGACTGGCAAAACCCCAGTAAGAAAAAGTCTATAATCATAGGCCAAATGATCAAAAGTACATTAAATCTTGTACTTCAAAGACAATGTTTTAATTGAGAAAACTGGAGTGTAGAAATCCACTGATGCATCAAATGCATCGTAAGAGGGTTTTTTATATGCCTCAAGCCAAACATTATAATATCTTTGGCCAGTATGATGGATGAAGTGCTTTAAAGCTGCAGAAGTCTAGAATTCTCTGGGATCTGATATTATAACGAAACAACTCTCAAGATAAGAATGAAAAACTTAAGGCTGACATTTAAAAAGACTGAAAAGACAGGACCTATGGTGCAGAAGTTTAAAGAGCAATGCAGCATGATGTGTGGCTCCATCTGTACATTTATAAATCAGTCACAGTCCTCACAGGCCATGTCCAAATTACACTTATTCTGTCATTGACAAAAATGTAAATTTTTTGTAACCAGGACCAAATTTTCATGGGTTTTTGCACACTTCAAATCAAAATAATTTCTACTTATTCTCCTACTCACATAAGAAAGCAATGCAGTAAACACCCAGCTAAAAAGCTATAAACTTGATAATGACCTAATTTGCTCTAAGTTTCCACCTATTGGGGAAAATAATTTAAAAAAAAAAAAAAGTAACTACTTCCTTTTTGTTTCCTACAGCAAAATAGATCACAAAACAGACAAAAGGAAAATTTTATAGAGGAAACAATTACTGGAGATGGTATACAGATATCTAGGAAGTTTCAGTTGATTCAAATGTCAAAAATTGCCATCTTTCCTCATGTAGACAGACTCATATGCAAAAACACTGAGCAACAACTGGATTACATAAATTCAGCATTTTCTGCATTTTTTTTCTTGTATGGTAAATTCAGTGTCTCTGATGTATTTAATACATGTGTAAGCCTTGAGGTCAGCAGCACTTGTGCATACACTTCCGACACCTGCTTGTTCTGCAACCCTGTGCCTCCTTGAAATATCCATCATGCTGCCTTGAACACTGCAACTGGGCAGTGCAAGCTGAGTAAACACGCAGTGCAGGAATCACTGCAATTTCCTGACACTCAGCAGTACTTTAACTAGTACTACACAACAGGCCTCAGGAGTTGTGACAGGTCTGCAAAACTCAGAGAAGCTCCTCAGATGTTGCAAGGGGGCTGAGAAACTGCCCAAGAATTTTAGCCAGAATGAATTTAGTCTTTAAAGCATGAAAACACTTAGTTTATCTTTCTGTAGGAAGGTAAAATAAAACTGGTAAATGTGTCTCTCTAACGCTGTTGTGCTTTTATTCTTTTGTTTAAGAAGACCTGGCTGTCCTACTGGGGCATGAAACTATACAAGAATGTTTATCCCTCCCTTGACCATGGAAATTCTTCAACAGCAGTTGCACCACCTCTGACTGTGAAGGATGAAAACTGCTAAAGCACAATGGAAGTAATAATGAGTTCTCTGAAGTCAGACATGTCATGGTCACAGAGGCAGGCTCTGCAATCTAATTAAAAAAAAAAAAAACTAATCTAGACAGTAGATTCCTGTTGAATTTTTCCAGTCACCAGCTGTTTATTGTCATGCTGCATTATGAATAAGTGAAAGATTTAAAAGGTTTCAGCATTTATGAAATTCCTAATTGGAATCACAGATATTGAGATCTGAGTCTACTTCAAGTCATTTTCTCTGATAAACAAGCTCATCATAACATCCACAAAGAAGCTAGTCAATAAATATGTATAAGCATTTGCTGAAGCAGAAAGCTGCTTCTCTCCACTCCATAGGAGTAAAAAGTTTTGGGTAGGTTCTTTAGTCCTAATTGCAGCTAAATCAATAGAGTCGGAAGTAAGATGTCTGATCTGAGCCTGTGCTGGTGGGCAGAGATAGATGTAAAACAAGAAAGGAATATGAAGTAGGAAGGAACTGTGAAGTGGGCACGTTTCACAAACTCAAAGAAATGGAAAAGTTAGAATTATTTTCAACATAGTGTATATAAAAATCACTACTATGTCTCTATCCAACACATGCAGTAACTCATACACAAATAGAATCATATAATAAGCCAAGTTGGAAGGGATCCATGAGGATCAAGTCCTGGCCCTTCACATGAATCACAACTGACAGCCCCATGAATCACAACTGAGAGTGTGCCTGAGAGTACTGTCCTAACACATTTAAACTCAGACAGGCTTGGTACTGTGACCACTTCTCTGGGGAGCCTGTTTCAGTGCCCAGACACCCTCTGGGTGAAAACCTTTTCCTGACAGTCAACCTAAAACTACCCTGAAGCAGCTTCAGGCTGTTTCTGAGAGGAGAGATTGGTATTTTCCCTCCACTTCCCTTCATGAGATGTTGAAGACAACAATGAGGTCTTCCCAAAAGAAAGCAAACTGCACAGAAATTTTCTTGAGAGAGAAGGAAATACAGGTGTATATTCCTGACTGAGAGCTTACAAAATACAGCAAAGTGATTTAGCTATGAAGACTCCACTGGACTTGCACTATAACTAGGACTCTGACCAACAGTCTCCCTTACATCTTTCAAAAAATAAGGACATATGTGCCCTACACATACTCTATACCAATAGCCAGTATTATCAGACCTTATGTGACAAGAATTGGGTATTCACCTATATGAATACCCTTACAGTACAAAAATCATCAGTGACTTTTAAAGATGTATTTTGCTTATCATTAACGAGTCATTATTTTGTTGTCAAGCAGCACTCTAAGACCTTGGAAGCAGTATCTGCTAAGTGTCTCCCACTGTGATGACCGCCAATTTATTTTACTACACCACCACATGCACCGACTTCCTTCTTTGAACTCAACCAACTCTCCATATTATCTCCCTTTCTAAAGTACAGCTCAGACAGTCAAAAGCAAGTCTGAGAAAAGGAAATAAAGAAGAAAAGGAATCAGGCACTGTTTCAGGATGACCCTTTTGAGCAGCTGCCTGGATCTGAGATTCCATCTTCAGAAGCTGAAGGGTGAACAGGATTTTTGCTGGCAAGGCAGAAAAAAATCGTGAGCACACTGCCAGGACATGAGGTAAATTCATACCAATGAGGTAAAGAACAAAATGTTGCAGGTAAAAGAAATGGTAAATTCTGAGTTTCTAGATCTAGATAGCAACCTAGAGGCAAACAGGTGTGATTTGTTAGTTGAAAACACAGACTCCTCTACAAGGAATCTTCTTATCTTCCATGCAATTTTCAAGCTGTTGTACTTAAGCTTATGATTTTATTGCCCTTAGAGCTGAAAATATCCTCAGGAAAAACATTAGTCTAAGAGCAAATTTAATTGCCAGCATTTTAGTATAAATCTGCTTCATTCAGTATGGTTCCCCCATTCAAATGACTCTTGGTTGATGCAAAGGCAGTCTGATATTTACTCTGAAGAACAATTAAAGGGCTCTTAATACTGATAGGTCTGAATCCCACTTACTGTCTGAACAAAAAAACCTCAGGGACACAACTCAATATACCTAAATCTAACCAGTCTTCACTTTGCACACAGTTAGTGAACTGAAATAGTCAGTCCAACTAAAGTAGACTAGATGATTTTCTGTACATTCTCAGAGTTATCTGCTTTTTCTTCCCAGTGGGAAGCTTTGGCTTATCCTTTATAAGTAGGAACTTCCACGCATTTAAAAAGAGAAAAAGAAAACATCATGTATAGGAAAATAAAGAGGAACACTCTCTACCTCTGTAAGGCTGAATAGTACAGATGTTTTAGATATGTAGCTGAATAATTTAATAACAGTCAGTAACAATAATTACTATTAGTAGTACTATTAGTATTAATTATTACATGTACAGAAGTCAATTCAGGCTTAGAAGCCAAACTTTTTCCTTTTCCATTGTTGCAGTTAAAGAGAAGGAGCCTATACAGATTGGCTTAAGAATCTCGTAGGCAGTCATTTAAAAGTATACAAAAAGGAAGGAGACTGGGATAGCAGCATTTCTAGGGGATATGATAAAAGAAGCTGCTGTCTTCCTGTAGTATAAATGGGATAAAATGAGCAGCCCATCTATTTCTTTCTGAAGTGGAGATGGAGAGAAAAGTTGTGTTAAAGAGGAACTGATCTGCTGACAGTGAAGCTCCATTAATCTCTAAAGAACTAAGTATGTCTAAATAAATTGCAGATAAACATTATCCCATAGTGGGACAAATAGTCCTAAATTGTTTACCTGGTCCAACAAGTGCTTTTCCCTCTGGTTTCTCCCTTTCTTCAAAGCTCTCAGTATTGTTTAGACATTGGTGAGGCAGCACTAATATTTACAGTCAGTTTTAGTGTAGACGTATGGACCATAGCTTTTGACAGTGGTACAAATGTTTCTTTGTATTGATACACTATATCAGGTTCTTTTCAGACATTTAATCTCGGGAACAGTGAGATGAAAAGCATGTGCGTTTTTATAGAAACACTTTAAGACAAACACCATTAGTTCTTGATGAGCATCAATTAAAGTCAGAATCATAAAATCATTGGGGTTGGAAAAGACTTCTAAGGTCATCATTAACACAGCACTACCAAGTCTACTCATAATCCATGTGCCTAAGTACCCCTGGAAAGGAAACTGTATTTTAGGCTAGGTCTGTTTGTGGGGTTGCGTCAGCAATTCGCCAGTACAGGATAGCAGAGAATCTATAATCTAAGGCAAACATGGCCCAGCTACAGACAGGAGAGTTCCCTGTCTTAAAAAGCCTCATGGAGCCTCAATTTTACAGTGTTAAACTGTTATGAAAAATATATGGATATGCTTTTGTCCATGTAGTACGCTTATGTTGTCTGATTATCTATTTTTATTCAACAAATAAGGAAAATAAAAAGATAGGCTACTGGGTTCAGAATTGGATTCAGCTTCCTCTTCAATAAAAACTGATACTGTGTTTTAAATGGAAACATTTAGATCTAACTTTATAAGGAGAGATCCAAAATACATCTTCAGCTTACTCCAGACTCTGCCAGCAGAAGCAGGTAGAAGATACCAAACTTTCTGTCTGGGCAGTTCTTTCAGTGCCTAAGTGTTAGCTCAAGTTTTACACTCAGGTATCCCTATTTTAACCAGGATAAGCAAACACCCCGTGAGTTCATATCCATGACCTTTTTGGATCCAGGAAGTAGAGTTGCTTGCAAGACAGAGTCAGACAGAATTTCCCAGAAAACAGTAACCTTTGCAAACTCCATTAATTCAGGTAAAACTACCTCCACAGACTGTTTTTTATGACACAGCTGAAAAATCCACCTTGTATTGTGCAAAGCTCTTTTTCTTTTACTCACAAAAAGAAAATTTTATTTTAGAAATCTATTATCATTTCCAAACTGTAACATATTTCAGTGGCAGAAAAAAATTAAGATCTTTATTTCAAATTTTGGAGATTTCAGGCTAAGAAATGTGCCCTTGAACTTGGTTTATATAGACAGAAAGAAGTTTTTGAACAGATACAATGGATTGCAGCTAAGTCTTAGTCGTCCTAGCTTTGCCTTTGCTAAAGAGAGCTTGTAGGAAAAGCCTAAAATGACTGTGGACATTTAAAAATCACAAAAGAAAGACACATTAGGTGTCAGTAATAAATTTGATAAGAGATAAAAAAATCCATCTAGGCTAGGAAAATATTTTCTGATGTAATCAGTTGAAGGACAATGGACATTCATGAGAAGAATAGTAACTTTTAAAGTAAAACCCATCAGTATATGACTATAAAGGTAGTTTTAAAGCATCATGACAGTTGCATGGTAACAAGAGATTAAATGAGATTTGAATACTGTGAGGCACAGGTAATTTAGAAAAACGATAAACAAAGCATGAAAAAAGGCTTTATTACTATATTGAAAAAAAGTAATTTTGATAGAGAACATGAAAGAAACACAAATAATGGAGAATTATAATAACTTGGTAATCAAGAAAAAAGATAACAATAAACTATTACGGCAGAGCCAAATAATTAGTAAATAACTAATAAATAATTAACATAATAAAGATTATGAAAAATTAATTTCAAATTGGAATATATTTATATATATTAAATATAAACCAGAGAAGAATATCAGGCGACATAATAAAAAAATGCAGTACGGGAAAGTCTAAATAATGTAATAGTATATAGTATATAGTATGCAAGTGTATAGTATATAGTATATAAGAAAAAGACAAAAAAAAAAAAACAAAACAAAACAAACCACAAAATAAACCCTTGAATAAATTTTCAGTGAAAAAGTTTGTAACTGGGATCTGAAATGAAGAGCTGTAAAATCAACCATCATGACCTACATGGACATATGAGACTGTTTGAAAAAAATAAAATAACTTTAGGAAACGACAAGTGCTAAACTATAGACCAATAGACTTAAAAAACATGCCCAAAATAGCCATTATCATTCAGCATGTGGTTCTGAGGGAAAACAGAAATGTACCAATTAATTTTTCAGGGTCGTTTCAATTTAAATTCTTGGCAAAAATTCTTGGCTTCAGAATTGCTAACTTCCTATGACATACATAATCATGGTAGGCTCAACTCTCTCAATGGCCAACAAAAAAGACAGCAGTAGGCAGTTCCCTCAGACCCTCTGAAATACCTTCTAGGGATGTTCCTTCCACTATCAGGAACACAGCTGTTTATTTATGGAGGGACATACTAGGTAAAGAAAACATGGTAAATAAAATGGCTGAATAGACAAAACAAGACAGATCAAATTACCTCCACTTACTTGCATTTGGAAAAGCAGGTGACAGGAAAGAGAAACACACTAATGATGCACAAGTAATTTCAACACGTGTCTCTCTGAGGACCTAAAGTAACATAGTGTTTAGAACCATTTTCAGTTTGAAAACAATATGTGTGAGATACTGTGGGGAATCTGTACATCTTTGAAGATATATACTCTGGGGAATGTATGAGTGCATAAGGATGTCTAAGATGAGCGAATGTTTTCCTTGCTTTGAAAAATATTCTCTCCTCCTAGAAGTCAGTAGCAATTTAATAGAAATTAAGTAATACCTCTGCAAATAAATAACAGGAATATCAAGTAAATAATGAAATTACTTAATAGTAAACATCACTAGATATGAATTTCCAAGAAATGCATGAGTATAAGGTGCAGATATGTATCCCACGCAAATACTATAGGTATAATAATCTTTAAAACTTACTAAATGATTGTATATTGCAAAAGTAATAAATACTGGTAGAAAAAAAAATATGGAACTGGTTAAGAATTAAATACATTACAAAGTAGAACTATAGCAAAAACACTGTTATGATGAAATCCTACTATATTCTGTCTCACAGATATTAACACTCATACTTTAAAGAGGATTATCTGAGTTGGTTTGAAACACTACACACAATCTTCATATTTCATAGTGAAAAACACTAATATAGGTAGGAAGCAACACAGAATAAGGTCACTAGCACGGTGAAGGAAGTTGAAGATCTTAGCTCCTGATAACAGTTAGAGAAAATATTCTTACATCTAGCTGAGGAGATCTCTGCTAACATGAAAACAATTAAGACCAGACAGAAGCTACAGAAATGTCTGGTTTGTATTGAACACAGGCTCAGATGTTTAGAAGTCCAGACTGAAACATGAAAACATAATAAAGTGGAGACAGGATTCTACTACCCTGCAGTATGAGAGGAGGTATAGAGGGCACGAAATATTAGGAAATTAACTTGACTCAAGTTAAAATTAACTTAACACCTTAGAAATTACATTCCTTTGATATATTCCAAATATATATGTCCAAGGTAATAAATACTTAAAAATATTCCTGCCTCAAACTACAAGGACAGACTAAATTATTTACAAATACCTTCTAGGAAATTATTGTCACAGTAACAGGGAAATCAAAACTGAAAACAACAAGAATTTAAATTTAAGCAGAATAATTCCTTAGTGCCAATTATCTTGCTTTCTGCTTGGTTTATTCAAGGAAGATAAATGTTTGCTTAAGTTAACCAGACCAAGAAAGACTTTTGTCTTCAGCCACTAAAAATTCCTCTTAATGGAATGTTACTATGGGCCAACTGGTCGCAGACTTGCATTTTGAAATGTTTGGTACTAAAGATATATGATGTACATACCAACCTCCTTAGCATCAGTGGTGATCATCAACTTAATATTGTACCAAATCTGGATTCTGATCAGTTAGCCTCTTCTACTTCTTGTTTATAATGCCATAGGCCGGCAGCAAGTTCTTCTGCTTGAGATTTCACAGCCAGTGAGTGATGCTTGAGGTGATGGGTGACCCCAGACACACATCCTGACCAGCTTTCAGTTCCTCAGGAAAGGTGCTTTCCTTTCCTCTTTTCCCCTTTCACCCTGAACCTATATTTCCATGAGAAGAAAATCTGCCTGTATGGGCTGCTAGGGGAGGAGCTGCTATGCAGGGATTGGAGGGGCAAAGTACAGGTCAATACAGTACACATGAAAAGGCAATTTCAAAAGGAGTCTCAGATACCAACTGAACCGACAGTGGAATCCAGCTGGTTCCTTGTGTTCAAAATCTTGCACTTAAGATTTTAAATGGGATCGTTAACTGCTGCATTTCTATGGAATACTGAGAGAGGAAAAAAAAATTTATAAAAAGTACAGTAGGAGCTCCTACCCAAACCTATGACACACTAAGACAAAACCTTAGCCTTTAGATACTGAATGTGGCAGACCGTTGCCTGTCTGCTACAAAATTTCAGAATGACAAAGTTCATATAGTTAGACTATAGCACTAGCAGTGCTGCATATTGAGAATACCCATAACAGAAGTGATGCAAATACAAGTTCCATGAAAAAAAAACAAACAAAACAAACAAATTCTTATTTGTCCAGCAAATACAGATACAATTCCTAAAATATCCAGCTGTGGATTCAGTCATCTGGAAAGAATCCAAAGCACCCTACAAAGAATGCAATTAGTCTGCAAATAGGATAGGTCTAACCACTTCCACCTGGCTGGTCCTCTCCATTTCCTAAGTACCTGCCTCTACAGGGAGCCTACATCACATAGGCAGCTATGAGGTGGAAGCTATGTCTACTCTTCGGTATTGGTCCAGTAACTATTTTGAATAAATGAGATTCATCAAAAATGAAATGGTTTTCACAGTGGCCTGTTATTTCTTTATTTCTACCTATTAATTCAATTGAGGATGGCAAACCACTCTGAATGGAAAGTCTGGAAAGATCCTCAAACAAACCTTGCCAGTGCAGTCATTATGCCCTGCTGATAACAAGTTAATTCAAATATCAGATTATTAAGCACAGATGCAATCCAGAATTACGTAACAAGTAAAATGCTTTATAATTATTTTTAAAAAATATTTCATCAGCATAACATTTTTCCTCCCCTATAGCAGAAAGAATCCTTAGTCCCATGTTATGGAATTACTATAATTACAATTTTGCAATGTAGATAAACTTCTCTGGAAGGGTACTGTCTGTTTTATTAGCAACCTCAGAAAGCTCTGCTGTCACTTTGCTGATAGACATATGCTGCCAAAAAAATTCAGTCCTACACTTGACTCATGCACAGTCCATATGAGTATCTACAAGGCTAAATATATACATCTAGCCAGCCAATCAGAACAAAAGTATCAGCATTGTTTCAGCTTCATCTTCAGGTGTTTTATTAGCAGATTAAAGTCTTCAACTAGTAAGCATAGGCAAAGTTAGATGACCCTTTAGTACACTTTTTCTCCTGCACAAAAGTAAGAAAATAATCAGGATCCAAGGAAAGCACAAAATGTAGCAGGAAAATGAGATGTTTAAATTAATCACAATACATTAACCCAAACAGGTAATAATGAACATTACAAGTACTGACATCTCTCATCCTTCTTTTAAGAACTGTTCAATGTCCAGACAAAATGTAAATACATTTCATTTTCCTACAGGTATGATTTGAATTTTAAGTTTATACCTATAGATGGTGAAAGAGATACTCCATTTATACTTTCATTTGTCACTGAGTAAAAGTTGATTCTCATTTTCCACATAGCACCATCGGCCTTTAAGTACAGTATTCATTTAAAGAGATGCCTTACTTCCATCTTTCAGCAGCCTTGCACTTGTGATGATAACTGACAAAACAATGAATCAAACTGTATGTCTACCCTAAGTTTTACACACACACACACAAAAATAATATCTGTATCTACTGCTACACACCCACATGTACACACTTACACCCCTGCTCCCCTGTCCAAAGCATGGCCTATACCAAGCTATAAAGTCACCCCAAAAGAACAGCCAACAAATGTCTAATAAGCTGGGCACAGCCCTACCTTGAGCTCTGTTTAAAAAACTTTTTTAATGCAGTCACATTCTCATAGCAAAGCCAGATGAGTACACAGATAAGCATATTAAGAAAATGTCTGAGCTAAAAAACTCCACCCCAGTATAGTCTTAATACAATTTGAAGATTATTTTGTCCCAGAAAACCTGTATTTGGGGTAAAGGATCATTTTTTTTTTTAATGATTACAAGCCTTGCTAAAAACTATAAGGAAATAAAAAGTGTCTCTTTCAGGTCCCAGAGAAGAGTTGGTGATATGCATTTTTTTCACAAGCACCTTTGCTTTAATTTAGATAAACCACAAAAAAGTTGATAGTCCTTTGACAATCCGTTTTGAATAATACAAAATATTGTAGGGCACAAGATAGTGAAAATTAACTGAAAACTTATCCACACTGTCCTAACCGTTGCTTACAGAAAACCTATTCATCATCTTATCCTTAGGATTTTTCTTTTAAATGTGATATATTTCATTTATTACAGAGCTGAAATCTACACAAGATAATCTTTGATCCAGGCAGTCCTGGACAGTCTCTGTTTTCTAAGGTACATTTGCTATTACAGGACATAAACAAGGACAGGACAGCAGTTTAGATAATAAGTTAATAAATGTGAATTATTCTTTGTAAGGGATGATATCTGCTATTTAACTTTCAGAAATTATTTTCCTTGAAACATAATTTAGTTTACAAAGGATGAACTAGTCAGAAAATGAAAGTCAGATGATCACACTGGATTCAAGAAGACATTAATGCTAGAATCATTTTGAAGGTATTGACTACTCTTGTAACTAAGGCTGTTAATTGACTGCAAATATTCTGCTCAATTTAAAACTTTTAAAGTGCAGGATGTGTAAATTTTCAGGACTTTCTAAGTGCCTCTCTATCAGTTTATTCTAATGTAAATTACAAATGATTACAACAGAAACACTGTGTATGCACAAGGACTTATTATCTCCCCATCCAAGCAATTAAATAGCAACATAAACATATACAGCAGTATATAAAACAAAACAGGCAATCATTTGTTCTAGAATATTATGCTTACTCATACAGTTACTCTTTTATCAGTGTGATAAAATCCAGTTTCTCAAAATGATAAGCATTTTTCTTTTTTAGTTTTTAAAAAATATTTACAGTTTACCCAAAGAATGATCATGGTGAAAATAAAATAAAGATGCATATACAATCAAACCTTTTAAATACTTGACAAATTTGTAATTTGAGATTTTTTTTTTTCTTATTAACTGATGTCACCCTGATTTTTCAGCCTTATACCTATACCTATTCCTTAATTTACAGGTATTCCTTAACTTATACCTATTCCTTAAAATAAGGAAAAGGGATCTAAATCTATGCACAAGAACTTCTCGGCAATATTAGGCTTTCCATAATGGAGTGGCAAAGGTTGAATTTTTTTTTTTAAGCCACTTTACTACCAACTGTACAAAGTAAGTAGGTTCCATCTTAGAGATGCATCATATGTCTATGCATACATTTATCTGGGAACTGGTACTCCACATTGTTTTTGTCCTACCTCAGGGTAAAACCTTTCCCCTCTACTATTGGAGAGCATTTATTTTACTATTTTGGCCTTTTTCAAGACAGATGCAAAATTATATGCCATGAACCAAAAAAAGCCCCAAAACAAAACAAAAACCACACATAAAGTTCCTTTCTATTACATTCAAAATTCAAAAATTTCAAAGGAGGATTGCTTTTCACTCTTTCCAAACATAGTGAAGATGTCAGATTGCTGACCCAACTGCACATTTCTCAAACACAGCAGTGCAAAGCACCTCAAGCAATCAAAAAACCACTGACTACCAAAGCCACCTTTGTCTTTTTGAACAATGTGACCATTAGGTTTGCTGATTTAGCAGGCTTTCTTGCAGCTTGTGGAAGGGGCAGTGAGTATCTTTCCTGTGGGATGAAGTGCCCAAGAACTTCAGAAATGGATCTATTACAACACACCACTAAGCACTTTTGGCCCATGTTTCAAATGGAAGAAAGACCTAGTACTTGAGGACCCAGTACGTGAGGCAGGGAGAAGAGGTTCTTGGTAGATACATTAACTGAACAGTGCCAAGAAACTCTGGGAAAGATGAAGATAATAGAAAAACACTTTGAAGCTCTGTAATCAAACAAAGTTTTTACATCATCATAAACTAAACCAATTTAAACACAGACTGATAAATCTCCAGCAAACATAAATCCTCTCTTACCTGTCCAGATCACAACATTCAATAGAGTCCAATTTGTGGTACAGAGANCAGCAAACATAAATCCTCTCTTACCTTTCCAGATCACATCACAACATTCAATAAAGAGTCCAATTTGTGGTACAGAGATGCTGTACACAGCCAGACCCACTATTTGACCTTACTGCAGACCATTATTTTCTACTGTGTAATTGATTATTTTTACACTAAATCATCCTTCCTTTTTGTTAGAAAGAATTGAGGAGGAAAAAAACATGTGTCGTGGAAACAGAACAGAGCTGTGACTTAGAAAATGTGCAAACACATCTCTCAGTGGGATTTTGTCACCACGATCACAGCAGTATGCTGTAAATAGCTTCTCTTCAGCTGAGTTGCACAGGCTTCAGAATGACATTATTAGTATTAAATGGAACCTTTGGAAACTAGCAATTTATGTTATAAATTCTCTGTTGTTTTCTTGAAGCTTTAAATGGAAAAGTGCTTTTTGTTTTAGAGTTTCTGTAAATAGGAAAAGTTTCATTGAGACTCTCAAATTACAGTCTTCAGAAGTCAAACAGAAGTGCTTGTGGCAGGCACAGTTTGAAATCTTAACTGTTAATGGCAAGATATATTTTTACACTGACTCAGAATGAAAGATTTCAAAACTTTTTAGAAATGCTGTGAGGTGGAAAAGTTCAGCGGGTACGCAGAGCTGATGAAGATTCATTTGGAGACATGAACATACCTGGGGCTGGCAAAAAAATTTATGTGATAAAGATGGTAATTAGGTCAGAGGTAGCTAAAAGTGAATTTCAGATTCTTCAGGGACATTCTCCTTTTAGTCAATAAAGGGCAAATGGCCATCCTCTTGTTCCATTTCTCTCTGCAGGCTTCAGTGAAGTTGACCATAAGGTAAGGTTGTACTTCATGACAAGGACAGACAGGTTCCTGGCAAACTGCTTAAAAGACCTCCTATTTGTGATCTCCCTTGTATGCAATTATTTTTTCATCCTTTTCAAAAACTAAAGGCTGCTTGCAGAAGAAGTAATGTCACAGCAAAGTCTTAGGTAGTAATAGACAAGCAACACTCTCCTACCTACTCAATATATCTACTACGGTGCACCAAACTGGTCCAAGTGCTTTGAAGAAAATCTGATCACTGGTGAAGAATAAGCATCCAAAACTTGAAACAAAAATTACTTCACCTCCTCCCCTCCTCCTTCAAAGACCAAGCCATCCTGTAGGAAAATTTCTTTGAATTGAAAGACCAGAGTGAAAAATGGTACTAAGGCCTTAGTTCAACTGTACTATTGAGTTTTTTGCTATATCTCAGTTCTTACATACTACTTTTAAAGTGATTTGTGACTTCCTCTCAACTAAGAGATTTTCCCATTTATAAAACTCTTATCTGTTATTCACCTCATTATCCTCCCATGGTAGAGTTAAGGATTGCCTAGAGATATTGGGAATATTTGAGTACCTAGGAAACTCCCTAATAAATATGTAAAGCTAAAAAGTAATTAAATATAAGCTTGACCAGGCTACCTTATTAAATGTAAGTTCTATAATGTATAGTAATAGACTCAATTTCTTTGCTGTTATCTTTATGTTGGGACCTCCACAATGAGATTGAGAAAAAATGTTTCCTAAAGCACCAGATAAGAAATCAATTACTTCACATTCTAAGAAAAAAAAAAATTCTCTTTGGAGAACCACAGTTTTTTGCATACAATGCCAAATAAAGTTTTTGAGAGCATCAACATGCTCCAGAATATCAGGGAATTAAGGACAACAGGGTATAGTCTTTTGCTGACATAAAGAAACATAATATGTATGCATTATAAAGAAAAAGCTTCAAGCAGAAAATTCCTACTCCACTGCATGCATTTCTCCTGCTAGAGAGAAGATAGGAGATTAAACAATATATGATTTGACACAGAACACAAAGATATGCTATTTACCATGACACAATAAAGGAAAAAAAGAAAATTAGGAAGGTTGAAAACAACCAGGTTTTCTGGGTTGGTTTGATTCACCCCTCATTCCAACTCACTTTCAGCTGTATTTCTACTTTTCAGCTAAAAATGAAAAGGATATTTGTATACCTGGGAATTCTAACCCTAGACGTTACTTACCACTCTTGTCCTATGTCCTTATCTACTCAACAAAAATGTGCTTTTGTTCAAGCTGCAATGATGTCCTGCTTCCTACAACATTAAAGTTGGAAAGGCAAGAAAGCGAGCAAACCAACATCCATGATTTCACTGGAGGCTGAAGAAGGAACAAAAGATGAACTGAGAAAGTTATGTGTCTTCAATAATCAGAAGGCCGGCTAAGAAACTACATATAATTTCCATTACTTGTAAACCTCACTTCAAAAAGAAATGTATTGCAATTAGGGTTTGGGATTTTTCTGTAGTAAAAGATGTTCATACAAGTTTTATGAAATCCAACCAGAAAATTTGCAGATACAAGATGCAAGGTAAACCAACATAATATGGAGACTTCACTGCCATCCCATGCAAAGATTCCATTGTTTCCAAGAGGTTTGCTTTATTTAAGTATTGCTTAGAAAAACTACCACTACTAGTCTATGATCACATATCAGCAACCAAAAGAGCACTTTTGCCTATGTTGCAAAACAATCCCTGGGCTGGGAAAAAGGTCAAGGGAACAGCAGATGTAAATAAAAGAAAAGGTCATTCCCAGGCTACTAACATGAAAGGCAGGTATGGAGTAAAGCATAAACAAACAAAAGTTATAAAAGAGAAGGATCTTCTCTGCCTAAATAACTCCTATGGAGACAAGGCCTATCTAGTTTGAGGGGATTTGTGAGGCTAGGCTGCAGTAAGAACACCACAGCTGTCAGCTACTGTATGGATGAAGTACAAGATGATGAACAATGAAGGATGATTTGCTGCATTCTGCACTTGGATATCTTGCTGACACATAAAATCTTCACTGCTATCATGTACACTGACCCATCACAGAAGGGCTACAGTCACAGGAAAAGATATATACACCCAGTCATTATATAGGGCTATTTGCATGACTCTACATTTTTCAGATCTTAACGTCTCTATATTTAAAACATTACAGACATCAAAGGAAAGGAAAAGAAAATAAAGTTTTAAGGACTAAGTGTTTACAGAGTCTTTTGTTTGCCTCTCCATCAGGCACAAAAATAGAAAGACCTTACAGAGGATCCGGTCAAAGGAGTTGTAAAGAAGTTAACAAGGATTTCAAAATCAGATGGTGAGGAGTTACATCCTAGGCATCAAGGGGAAAAGGATTAAGAGTTTAGGTCACACTGTCCTGATCCATGTATGGTTTAGATTGTCTATCTGAATGCAATGCAGAAGGTCCTGATCTACGAGAGTTGGATACGGTTTACAGGGGTGAATGCAGAATGAATTGGTTATTTACTAAGCAACTTTGATTGACACAATAAATCAGACCTATATCATATGGAAAGGCCAGTTACAGACAGATCAATGCCATTTAACCCATCTTTATTTTCATTTCCACCACTTCTGACTGCCTTTTGAAAGGAAGGACAAAAACAGGCACCAAAATTAAGGCTGCTTTTTCTCTGGGTTTTTTAGAAACTTACAAGTCCTCAACAACATGTTCATTGCAGGGTCTGGTTCTTTCTAAAGCCAATTAGGGTCACCAGCCCTGTTCTCATATTTCTCCCCCAGACCAAAACACCATCCAGAAGAACTGCTCTACCTCCATAGACATCATAAAATTGATGCATTTTTCAAGGAAATATCTAGGACGGAAATCATATCCCAAACATCACTCCCACAAGAACCCAAATATCACATATCATTTAAGTTAGAAAACCTTTAAATTCATGATATCCAACCACAACCTAACATTGCCAAGTCCACTACTAAACCATGTCCCTAAGTGCCCCATCCACATGCCTTTTAAATTACTCCAGAGACTGTGACTCACGCTGGGCTGAGTCACTGCTTCCCTTGGGGCAGCCTGTTCCAATGCTTGACAACCCCTTCAGTGAAGAAATTTTTCCTAATATCTAATCTTAACCTCCACTGGAACAACTTGAGAACATTTTCTTTGTCCTCTTACTTGTTACCTGGGAGAAGAGACTGACCACCACTTCACTACGGTCCCCTTTCAGGTAGTTGTAGAGATCAATAAAGTCTCCCCTGAGCCTCCCTTTCTTCAGACTAAACATCCCCAGCTCCCTCAGCCACTCCTCATCAGACTTTTGCTCCAGACCCTTCACCAGCTCTGTCATCCTTCTCTGGACATGCCCCAGCACCTCAATGTTTTTCCTGAACTGAGAAGCCCAAAACTGGACACAGGATTCAAGATGTGGCCTCACCAGTACCAAGTACAGGAGAATAATCACTGTCCTGGTCCCTCTAGCTACACTACTGCTGATAAAGACCACGATGCCATTGGCACCAGCTGGGCACACCTCCCTCAGGGTGCTCACTCTGCTGGCTGGTACTGGTGTCTGGTGGAGCAGGACACAGCCCACAGCTGGCACTGGGGCAGCAGTGTGTTCCCACCTGGAGCTTGGCCAGGGCAGCTCTACCAGTTACAATAGGTGCAGAACTTAAAAGACATCATGGCTTTCATGCAGATGGGTACCATTGCTCCTGGTCAAGCTGGCAGACCTTCATCACCTTTCCTGTGCCTTTGCATTCAAACTGCCATGCCACAGCCATGTCCTATTTGCAGCCCTGGGTGTTGACATATCTGAAGGGCTTCCTTTATCTGTCTGGAGGACTTTGCCAACGTTGCTTCTGGCCCAACCCAGGTCCCACCAACCACTATGGCACGAGCTGTGAGCTCCTGATGGCTGTCTCAGATCCTGGGGGATCTGTTGCCTAGCAAGGATGGAGAGCAAGCCAGCTCACTGGCATAAACCTATTTGGTTTATCAGAACCATCAACATGAATGGGATTGAACCTGTAAGTCCTGCCTTTACCTAATTGCTGATGTTATTGATCTTTTTGGCACTAATACAGGTGTTCCTGGGACCACATTGTTTTATGAACCTGTTTCGTTTCAGAAGCACAACTAACAAACCTGCCAAGTTGCTTAAAAGCTCTTATCATCTCCTGTAAAGTCATTTATTCCTTCTGAGATGAATTCTTCTGAACTAGTACTCCAGCTTCCACATGCTGGGCACATTCTGCTATCAGTCACAAGCTCTCAAGAAGTCACACAAGCCACTTAAGTTCCTACTACTTCTTCCAAATGCCTCAGCTTTCAAACCCATTACCTTGGCTTGCACTCGCCACAGCATGCACAGCTCCATGTGTGACTGCTGTATTTACTTTTAATTTTGTTAGGCTCTGACTTTCAGCTCAATGCTTCTTTCCAAATCAGATTTCCGTTTTAATATTCCATTAAATATGCCCTGAGTTTTGCCAGAGAGACTGGCATCAAAGGTAGCTGCTGGAAGCCAACTGAACATAAAGTGCCCTGGCCCAGAGAGTGGGGTGAGTTTAACTGTGCTCATGAGAAATGAAAAACATAAGAACTGAATAATAAAATTCCTTAGGGATTTAGAGAAAGACCAGAAGAGTGTTGCACGTGCAAGAAGAAATTGTGAATATCACTTTTAAGGTATTTAATCAGCAATACAGAAGATTATGATTGGCAGAGGATAGCAATGGCAAATAGCCTCGTGAATCTGGAAAGAGTTCAGAGCTGCACATCTGAAGGAAAGGCAATCTATTCAAGAGTCTGTGATTGCCTCTTTAAATCTGAGCAATGTCCACTGTTGTCCAGCAGGAATATTACAGAAAACATTTTATTACAGTCATATTTTAGCATAAAAACTTCCTTTTTTTGCTAGTATTTAACATTTATGGTTTCCTTTTAACACATTAACTAACAGCAACCAGGCAATTTAGATATTAAAGCACAACTTAGAGTGTTTGCTTTTTTAGTGATATTTGGCTTGGTACCACTGCAAGTATGGTAGACAACTGAGCAGATTACAGAAGGTGTATCAAAAGCTCTATTTACTTGTAGGATTGCTCTCCAGACATAGCAATTACAATGGGTAAATGCAGATTTAACCTCTGAACTATTAAACAGTCCAAGGAACTAGAGACTGCCAAAACAGCATCCAGCATTAACAGCTCATCTTGTATAATGCAAATGTAAAGTTACATTTTCTTCCATGTACAGTGCATTTAGGACTTCTACAATGCACAATAAAACTGCAGTATCTGGAACAGTAATTTTACACTTGTTCTCCTTAGACTTTTGACCACATGTTCCTATTTTCTTCACCAAGCTTGTAGCACATAGAATGAACTTTCAAGGATCTTTCAGTCTCCTGCTAAAACACTCATACAGAAAAGCTTTTACCCACACTTACTTCCAAAAACATTGAGCATTTTTTGTCATTCATTCACAGCGGAATTCCAACACTTGCAGATGTGTCTGTACTTCTGAGACATCTCAGACCATTTATCAGACCAATTATCACAGAATCACAATATCACAGCACTTTTATGGTTGGAAGGCACCTCTGGAGATCATCAAGCCCAAGCCCCCTGCCAAGGCAGGGTCACCCAGAGCAGGTTACACAGGAACTTGTCCAGGTGGGTTTTGAACGTCTCAGGAGACTGAGACTCCATGAACACCCTGGGCATCCTGTACCAGTACTCTACCACCCTCAGTGTAAACATGCTGAGGTGAAATTTCTTGTGTTTTAGTTTATGGCCATTGTTCCTCATTCTGATGCTGGGCAGCACCAAAAAGGATCTGGCACTATCCCTTTGGTGCCTGCCTTCATATGCATTAATGAAATCCCCTCTCAAAATTTTCCAGACTGAACAGGCCCAGTTCACACAGTCTCTCCTCATTTGAAAGATTCTCCTGTCCCCACATCATCCTTCTGACCCTTTCCAGTAACCCCTTATCTGTCTTGTAATGAGGAGCCCAGAACTGGACACAATAGGGCTGAAGAGAGGGAGAGGATCACCTCCCTTAACCTGCTGTCCACACTCTTCCCAACTCACCCCAGGATACCACTGGCCCTCCTGGCCACAAGTTTTCAAAAAAGGAACTTGTGCTTTCTCATACATGACTATCTCAGGCTAGCTCCCCTATGGATGCCTAAAGCACCTTGAGACTCACACTGCCAGATGGCCACATAACCATTATGCATCAAAACACTTTCATATAACTTTTGCAGCAGGTCTGTAGATAAGAAAACTAAAGCTGAAAGCTAAAAAATCTTTTTTTGTTGTTTGTTTTATAACATAACTGAAGTTATGTGAAAGTCGGAGATACAACTGCAGAGAGCCCAGATCATTGTAACACTAGGGAGTAATTGCAAAGAATGACTGGCAGTCCTGAATAAAGAGCAAAGCAGTTCATTAGATATTTTTTCTATAAACTCAATGACATAAATCATTTGGGACTTAAATACTGTCTGGGCTATGTTTGAAATGTAGTTGAGATAACGAAGACCATTAAGTAGTCAAAATAATGATAATTTTGTAGAAACAGATGTGATTAAACTGAAAGAACTCTGAATTCTATATTGGCCCAAACTGGATTTTTTAAAAATAAATTACAGTGTAATTGTAGTGTTTTTAAAATCTCATTAAAATGGTTCTCAAAAAAAAAAAAGCATTCTGCTGCCACACTGAAAATTCAAACATTCACATGTAGTACTGCACTCATTAAAATTTTCTTACCGGATATGAGAAGCTTAGGTCCTGTACTCTCATTCCACTGTACAACATTAAAGAATCTCAGTCTGACTGTGAAACCAATTACAGAGCCTTTCATTTATTAAAACAATTTTTAAAATCAAACTACTAAACAGTGAGAAGATAATTGGATTTTTGGAATCTCTAGTTTAAATAATCAAAAACTATACTAGTGAAGTCAGTGCAAACACTTTCTGCACAATACATAGCATAATAATAATAAAACACGCAGATCTAATTTGTGAATGTTGTAGCTTTACACATACACATAGAAGCTACCTGAATTTGCTCAGATGCTTTTCTTTGACTGCAATATTGCTGCTTCCATTTGGCTTATTTCTACTGTCTTTCCTAAGGCAAATCATCCAGTACAAGAGAGATTTCTTCATTCACTAGTACATTTCTGGATGAATAGTTCCACTGATGAAGGGTACAAACTCTATTCCTAGATAAGGATTTCAAGATCCTTTGTTTAAAGAGGTGAAACAAAAGGAAGTAGTGCCTTTGTTTCTTACTGAAAAACAGAATATGAAACATAGAACCCCAAGTCATTACAGACATGACCTAGATGCTTACATTTTTGAATGCATAGAAAGACTTTTTCAGGCACCAAATAACTTCCTAACTGCTTAAGCATTGAAGTTTTCATAAAAGAGGCTTAGGCACTAAATTATCTTTCGCACGCATGACTGTCTCAGGGTAGGTCCCCTTTAGATACAAGCATCATGAAGCTCAGTCTGTCAGATGGCCACATAAACATGACACATCAAAACTCTTATAAAACTTTTGCATCAGGTCTGTGAAAGGCAGATGGGGAAAGCTACAGATGAGAGATATAAAAATCTCTACAAAGCAAACTTTTGCTTCACAAAGTAAAGTTACATGAAAATTTGAGATACAAATGCAGAGAGGCCAGACCATCGCACCTTGTTCAACTTTTTTTTCAGTATCTACCAACAGTTTTATGAGGAAGATAAAGAACTGGAGCAAAACCAAAATGAGAATGTCTACTATTCCCAAATTCCTTTTGATGTACAGGATAGATGCAAAATCTAAACAAGTTTTAAAAAGACATGATTGCTTAGAGAAAAAAAAAAAAAGGGGAGGGGCTGTTTTTTGTTTTTTGGGGGATTTTGGTTTTTGGTGGTTTTTTTGTTGTTGTTGTTTTTTGGGGTTTTTTTAAGTCATCAGGACTTTATTTGCCATGGAAGTCTTGCATATGATGCTAGAAGACAATGCTTTAGACAATCCTTGACATTCATCTATAACCAATCCCAGACTCCGCAAAATTCCTGCTACATGAAATGGAAAGGTTTGCACCATTTTATGACTCATGAACTCAGAGGTCCTTTTCAGTGGTACAATCACTGAAAGTCATAACAACAAAATCCAGAGCTTACTTTGGGGATGAGAGAGCTCTATCTCTATCTCTATCTCTATTTAAATTACAACAGTATATTGAAGCTGTGATCTTTCCAGGGGTGTATATAACCTAGACAATGCACCTAAGAACTTTGTGTGACCACTGGTTGCCACAAGAACTGCCAGCATTAGAGAAGCTTGAGCCAAATATTCCAGTATCCAGCATTTTAATCACTGAGAAACTTGTTGGCAAATGCTGCTCCAATAACACTAATTGGATAAAGTAGGTGCAGGGCTAATTAAGCTGTACTGATTCTTACTTCTTTATGTCCTAAATACATATTTTTACTAGATTCCATTCTACTTGATAGGAGGCTGTTGAAGTTAATCACATAGGATAAGTTTAGCCATCTGCAATGAAGCCCCAAAGAAGTATCAGGAAATCTTCATTTTGGTTTTCATTAAGCTGTGGCAGAGAATTTGGCATGAAGCCAGTCTTCTGTCACAGTTTTAAATTTGGCCCACTGTCAACATCTGCAAACAAAACTTGCATGGCTTTTACAATACAGCATTTAACAATTTAGTATTCAATTAAGCTATGTATTACTTGACAGATTTGGGCACATAAAATGAGAACTGAGGTTTTTGGAACAGCCAAAAAGACAACAGAGAAAAACATGTACGGTCTCAATATGACAGTTCATTGTACTTTTCACATGTACAGCTATTAATAATGAAAATAATTAAGAGGGAAGGGACATTCCAATCAAAACTATTCTACAGCCAGTGTTTATACAGATTATGTCCATGTGTGCAACACAAGATATTTTTGAGAAAGAGTAGAAGACTGAAAAAAATGCTATGCTAGGAAAGCTCTGGTAAACTCAAACCAGCATAAAGCACTCCTCTCTCAGATATTTTAGTAGGAACAGGACATAAAGTAAATAAACAATTTTTGTTCTGAAATTTTTAAGTGTCTGAAGTCCCTAAGAAATGCTGTTACTATTGATCATAGCAGGGCAGAATTAACATTTTTGCAAATTAAGCCTAATTATAGACCTGGAAAACACATGTCCAACCCACCCCCACTTCCCTTAAGATGCTAGTCACCCTTTTCATTATGTTTGTGTTCACACAACTACAGTCAAAAATGAAAATGTATCAGTCTGTTTTTAAAGACCAAGACTTCCCACAGATGCCAATAAACATTACTGGCAAACTATACAAAGAGGCAGGTAAAGAAATTCGTAAAATGACCCTGTTTTATAAATTAATTCCTTCCTTCCTTCCTTCCTTCCTTCCTTCCTTCCTTCCTTCCTTCCTTCCTTCCTTCCTTCCTTCCTTCCTTCCG
>VXBB01002367.1:244195-283994 GCA_013399915.1 Illadopsis cleaveri
TTCCTTCCTTCCTTCCTTCTCTATTTCTGTGTTCAGTAATGTACCCATTTTAACACCATCCTTGTGAAAAATACATTACTTTCTTTGTTATATGTGATACTGGGAATGTTGCATGGAGAACTAGAAATGTAATATATTTAGTATTTCTTTTACAAACAGACTAGCACATATAGTTTTGCTCTACCAATTAAGCGTAGCAGCTTGTTAACACAATTGATGTTTTCACATGTGCAACACTTTATAATCTAGCACAAGACGTGGACTTACAATTTCTTAATGAATGCACTTGGAGTTTCCTTCAAATGGTGAACACAGAATGAACCTGCTCGTGGGAAAAGAATGCTGTGCATCTCTGTTATTGCTTCAGTCTAGAACTGTTACAGCAGCTGCCTTTGTGGATGGCTTACAGCTGCATTAGAGCTCAAAACTCTATGATTAAAAGCCCAGCATTTGTCACACAAAGCTGAGAATCATAAGGATTTAGACCTAGCAGCTTTAAAAAAAATAGAAAACTAATCTTCCACAACAGTTTGTGTACTGTTCTGATCAGTGTTTTTACATATGAATATTTTAAGTAAATAACCTGATGTACAAATAATGCACAGATAGAAGAATTGTTTGTGTTCAGTGGGTGATTTTTAAAAGGTTTTTTTCCTGTTCATTTTAGCTGCATTCCTTTTTCCCTTTTTTTACTAATCTCTCTCTGAAAAAGTGCATTGTACTGTTTAATTTTTAACAGAAAGTTTAACAACCGTGATTTGGAAATATCTAAGATTAACTATCTACTACTGCTTGATTTTTTTGCCTTTAAATTTAAATCAGTTATACTGGGACAACCATGAAAACAAATCCTATAGAAGAAGAAAAAAAAAACTGAGCAACAAAAATAAGCAGAAAATATATCTTCCACTTACCTTCCTCCTAATTTATGTATTCAGAAAATATTTAATATGTATTTTTATATGTATGTTTTGAATAAGAGCTCATTTAAGAGTTTTACCCAGATAGATTCTTTTCTCTTAATTTTAAAACACCTGTGAATATATCAAAATTAATGAAAATCTGAACTCATCAGTAGCTACTTCTTAGCACATTTTTATTTCACAGATAGTAGTGCATCTTTCTTTCTCTACCGCCCTACATTCAGATATTGAGATATTGTCTCGCTTTTAATTACAGACTGAACAATAAAAAAATAAAAAGTAGTGTGTCCTCAAGGCTGAAGTGTCATTTCAGATTGATTTATCCATCTGGCATTTAATTTTCACTTTTGACACAAGTCACAGCTTTTGTCAGAAAGAATTTTTGTTTGGATGCTAGCTTTTTATACATCATGAGAAAAAACTGTCTGACGCATTCCCTTAACCCAACAACAGTCAGAACCATTCTCATTGTGAGATGACTCAAGAAATCAGCAATTTAGAATGCATGAAGATCACACCAGAGGTTTCAGGAGTCTTTTTCTAAGCTCCTTTCTTCCTAAGTAATTGTCATTTCCACAGATCTCTATTGCTGAATACAGGGGAAGCAGCCATGTTAAATCACTATAATGTTCCTAAAAATTACTCCTATAAGACACATCAGAATAAATGAAAAAAAAACAAATTTGCAGTAGGTGGGCACAAGAAGGTTCATTCATGCTGCACATGCACATTACTTACAGATGTTCTCCAATAAAGAAGTATTTTGCAATTTGCAGTACATTTTGAAACAAGGGAGTATTGAAAAAAAACTATTGAAGAGCAACGCAGAACATTAGCTGCTCTCTGCTACTCTTTAGTGAAGATTCAGCCTTAAGCATGTTTAAAAGAGAAGACTGAATCCATAGAATGACAGGATACCCTACAGGATGCCTGAAGCCTGGACACATTTAATCTCTTACAGTGTATGTGGTGTTGTGTCACACTAGGAAGCAGCACCATAAACTCTAGTCTTGTTAACCATAGGATGTGTCTCCAAGAGAGTATGGGATAAAAGATCTTAGGCTTAGCTCCCCCACAGTGGAGTCAGGGCTGCAGAGATAAGGGCCTGCAGTGATTGGACAACAGAAAATGGCTTCAAAATGAGTGTAGATTTAGATTGCATATAAGGAAGAAATTCTGTACTGTGACTGTGGTGAGGCACTGGAACAGGTTGCCCAGAGAAGCTGTGGATGCTCCATCTCTGGAAGTGTTCAAAACCAGGCTGGATGGGGCTTTGAGGAAATTGATGTCACTGTCCATGGCAGGGGGTTGGAGCAACATGAACTTTAAATATCTCTTTCAACCCAAACCATTCTGTAGTTCTATGATGTCATACTTCAGACTGCACTAAGAAGTAACATGGACTCCACCCTTAAATTCTACCTTTTTTGTTTCTGCCCAGGGCTTCCACAACATCTACTAAATGGCTAAATGTAGAATGGGATTTAACATGGACCGATGCTTGAATTTAAAGTACAAAATATAAATACAGTATCAAATATAAAGATACATAAAGAACAAATAGAGAGGCACTGTGACTTGTCCTTTGTCATAGTGATGCCTAAAGGAAACTTACAGAATACATACCAAATTCAGATCCTAACCACTGAGTCTACTTTACTTTCAGTGAGGAGACCTAAACCACTTCATTTCCCCTACTGTCTTTTTAAGTTACTAACATTATACTACCAAAGCTTTTGGAATCTTCAAGGGATAGAACTTCCTAATGCTAATGGACCATCAAAAATTTAATCAAGTTTTCTGAAACTGAGAGCTGGGAAGCTCAAACTGGCTCCAACCCAGGGCAGCCAGTCCTGATAGACTGCCTCAAAAGAATCTTCAGGCTATTCATGATGGGCTTGCTGATAGGCTTGCAAAAGCTTTCAAGATAGATTTTGCAAAAGCTCTCAGAAGTCTTGCTGATAGGCTTGTGAAAGCTTTCAAGATGGAAAACTGTGATAAATACTTTTTCTCTGAATTTTAGTTTACATTGTTTATGCAGAGCTGAGCCATTCTATTTCAAAAACTGAATAAATAGACCTTTTTCAATTACTTTGACTTGAATTGGCTTCATATTACTTAGGGGGATAAAAAAAAATTATACTATTTACCATTTATTATTACAATCATCATCATCATTAGCAATGCACTCTCCAGGGAATAGATGTGCTTTATTTTGATCCTGTATACAATTAAGAAATAATGTTTCCTAAACCAAAGCCCAGTAAGTCAATGAAAATAATGCAGCTGTCACTAATCAATATATCTTAAATGGGGATAGGAAAGTCTTCCTACAATAGAGGCTAAATATGAAGAAATTAAACACCAATTATTTCACATATGCGACTGAGACTCTAAGTGAAGATTAAAATGATAATAGATATATGTTACTGAGGCCCTAATGGAAAATTATAAGAGACATAATACTGCTTTTTTAGTGGAACTCAACAGCAGCTCATTAACAGTGCTGATACACCAATTCTAAAAAACCCCACTAATCATCCTACTAAAAAGAACCTCAGCATTACTTAATACTATAAGGGAAATATACTCAAAGATACATAAAATCTTTATCATGTGTGCCAGATCAGTTCAGATGGTTAGAATATGCTGACGGGAGACAGTATGAAGAATATGAAGCATTTTTCTCACAGTCATCTAAGACATCTGCACAGATATTTATCATTAAAATTGTAAATGTTATATTAGAGAGTATATAATAGAAAAAGCCCACTAGCTTGTTAAAAATAATGAAAACTGGGAAGGAAAACAGAAGTAATCTTAATATTTAAGAAAAAAAAAAAGAATGCATGCAGACATGCACATGTATCACTACAGGGGTGTGTTTTTTTTATTTTATGAATTCATTGAGTATGTGCGAGCTCAAATGTAGGGTATGGAGAAGAATAGTCACTCTTCTCTCTGCAAGGGATCCATTGTTTTTTCTTACAAATAAGGGATAGGATAACAAAATGGAGCATTTATGCTGAATCAATACTGATGGACCCATGCATCCATATCAATATGGACATGGGCTTTTTTTGGGTTTGTTTGTTTTTTTTTATTTTAAACAGCTTAAAACAAGGAGAATGCTGTTATGATTTCAGAACCATTCCTCAAAAATGCAAAAGTGTTGGAGCTGAGACTGCCTGCTTCAACACAATGCAGTTTTTTGCCAATGCTTTGTGATACAACCTGTAGCTATAAAGTTACGTGCCTAGTCTTTGCAAGAAGAGTTTCTGAGGAATTGGAGAGAAAGTAAAATCTTCCATAACACCAGTGATGTTGCTAGCCTTCCTTATAAATAAAAGACTTTAAATTCAGCAGAATACATGACCAATAATGAGCAGCTTACTGGTGAAATAGAATCCATTTTTTTTCCACTCACCTGCAAGGTCTGAAACAGACTGACTGAACAAACAGAAAGAAAATTCAAATTATAGTGACTGAAACACAATTAAAAAACCCATCCAAACCCCAGGCTACATGTCATTTCTTCAACTTCCCACCCACACACACATACACAAAATCAAAGCCAAGCCAGTAAATTCTAAAATACACTTGAATTCTCACACTTACAAATGTATTGGCAGCTAAACAATTAAGAATCAACTCACCTAGGAGGTAAAAATAAAAGGTAGTTAGATTTCAGGAATTCTCTTTCAGCAACCCCCAACTTTTCACTTATGTTTTAATACAAGAAAGGAAAGTTGTCCTGGCAAGAACCTATGCTGAACAATAAATTCACACACTTCTAGCAGCAGACTATCTGATGATACATAATTAATCTTTGACTGATTACTTTAATTTAGACACTGCAATTATTTTTGTAGACTGTCGCGACCAGAAAGAGTTACAAAAGTTCTTTTCAGTATCGATTCAAATAATTCTATTTAAATCAAGCTTGGATTTATACTCTTTCAACCTCTCCTTTATCCAATTCTAGTTTGGTTTTATTTTTATATTTCTTATGTCTGAATTTTTATTCATGCTCCAAGTTAATTTCTGACTTCATTATTACAATTTGCTTTGTTATGGCACTCTTGAGTCTTGTTTGATCTTGCAGAATTTAACATTCTGATGCTCAAAGCAGATACCTGAATTTGCTCTCAGATACTATCTTAACACTTCTGCATCATGAAAGATTTCAACAGACTACTATACAAATTGTACCAATAACTGTATAAATGAGTGCTACATAGTACAATTTAAGTGTCCGCCTACATAGTAATGAATAAGTACAACACTTGCAGTAAAAACTTCCCTAATATTCATTTTACAATCTGAAACCAGTGGATTTATAACAAGTCTTTTTACAGATTGCATTCCACGTTTTGGCTATGGTTCTTCAATGAATACATTCATTTCATCAGCAACTACACATCATTACCCGAATCTAATTCAAAATGCTTGCCCTACCAGTATATGCTGCCAGACACATTTATTATGCCTTGCCTCACAGATGATATTCGTTCACTCACTCTCATCACCATTTCTGTATTTTCTCTATTAACTTGCAAAGTTTTATGAAGCTTTTGAGAAGCACAGATTATTGCTTATCCTCTTGAAGTCACTAATTCTTTGCAGCACTTTCTGTTTTCAGTAAACCACTTAAAACTGCTGTGCATATTCTTTTTTCTTCCTGGAAGCTGGAATATTCAGGTCAGCTTTCTAGGATTTTTGAACAGCCAGTTCAAATAGCAGCAAAAGCTGCTGACCCTCAAAGGTTTGCATGCAAGGTTCAAACAACTGTTTAATACACTGAATTCAGAGTCTCAGGGTTTTCTCTACAGTGTATGTGTAGGGAGAACAAAGTATTTAAAATTAAAGGGTTATAGTGAATGTGATAGCATCAGACTGGTGACCTATCACTAGTGGGGTTCTGCAGGGCTCCATCCTTGGCCCTGTTGTTTTCAACATCCTCATTAACCACATGCATGCAGGACTTGAAGGAATACTAAGGAAGTTTGCTGACGATGCTAAATTGGGAGGAGATGTCAACTCCCTCAAGGGCAGAGAGACACTGCAGAAAGATCTCAACAAATTAAGGGCAAGTGCAGGATTCTGCACCTGGGCAACCTTGGTTGTCTGTGTAGACTGGGGAGGAAGATGCTGAAGAGCAGCACTGCAAAAAGGGCCTGGGGGTCCTGGTTGGTGGAAGTTGAACATGAGTCAGCAGTGCCCTGGCAGCCAGGACGGCCGACCCTGTCCTGGGGGCATCAGACACAACATCACCAGCCAGGCAAGGGAGGGGATTGTCCCTCTCTGCTCTGCACTGGCGCAGCCTCACCTCGAGTGCTGGGGACAGTTTTGGGCACCACAGTATAAGAAAGATCTTAAGGTATTAGAGAGCAGCCAAATGAGGGCCACAAGGATGATGAAGGGCCTTGAGGAGAAGCCATATGAGGAGTGGCTGAAGTCATGTGGTTCAGCCTGGAGAAGAGGAGATTGAGGGGAGACCTCATTATAAGTCTGCAACTTCCTTGAGAAGGGAAGAGGAGGGGCAGGTTTTGATGTCTTCACTCTCATAACTACTGACAAAACTTGAAGAAGTTCTGTGCACTGTTGTAACAACTTTCAAGTTTTTCAAGACAATGTGATTGACTAAGGAAATAAGACTCAAACTAATCAAGATATCTAGTGAGTTCAAAATGCTTTCATCAATATAACACACTCATACTAAATTTTTCCAGAAAACATACCTCTTTTTGCTAATTAAACTCCTTGAATACAAAAAATAGAACCAAAATACAATGTATTCACCAGCATGTTCACAACTACTTGCTCCAACCATTAATACATGGCAAGTGAGTGTAACAGATTGCATATTGATAACTGCTTATAATACAAGTATGAAAGCACTCCTTGATGAGATTTATAGAACCCACTGAAGTATTTAGTGGGTCACAATTTGCTAATGCAGCTCATTTTCACTTCACTTTCTGAAAAGGACTTTGTTTTCTATAATTTTTACTTTACTCCAAATGAATTTGGGGCAGAGTATGACATAACTGCCCCTTTTGACAAGTGAGCACTTCTTCCCTTGCCACACTTGTTGTACTGGTGTAGATATATATGGATCATGATAAAGCCAGTCACCTAGGTAATATTTTCAGTGTCTTTCTTCTACCATTTTTGGAAAGAATATCTCAAATTTGCACATTAGCCACAGGAATCTTTAACTGACTTTTCAGAAGACACCGGACTCTCACAGCTTTTCTTGATTGCTTTATTTCAATTTTCAAATCAGAGTCTGTCTAATTAAAAACTGAAAAAGAATGTTTCCAACCCTTTCCACTCCAAAATGTAATTGTTTAAGCCATTCTATTTGCCTGCACCTCTCATTTTCTTATGCTTCTCATACTCTGCAGCTGTTGATAGCTTTCATTTTCCTCCTTTACTGGTTTTTAACAGTTCACTAAGCATAAATTCCGCAGCTTGTTAATCCTGGGATTCATTTCCCTCCAATTCACCATCTTGTTACAGTGCTATATCTTTACTTGGCTCCTGCCTTGCAACCTGCATTTCTTCCAAGGCTGCTGCTTTATGAAAATTTCTAGGTTTGTGTATTCTTTTCAGTTGGGCAGCTACTGGAGAATGACAGCCATTGTCCTCCAAGCATTTTCTAGCTTACACACTCAAGGTTCTTTTGCTCAGTCCAGTCACCTCAGGAGCTTAGCATAAGCCCAAAAGCTGTGAGTTTTCAAGGAGATTTTAGGCGAAAATTTAGTACATAAGAAGAGTCTTCTCCTAAAGACGTAAGAGGGACATCAAAAGGAATGAACTAAGTGGGAAATGCAGACAATGACAGCAGCATTAAGAATATAATGAGGAACAAAGCATGAGACCCCAGAGGAACATGGAAGGACCAAGATGTCAATAGAATGATTTTCTGCTTAAATAGCTCAGAAAGGATTCTATAAGCTTTGCTTCAGAAAACTTTAACCCCAATGGCTTCAATAAATCCACTGATTCAAAGGAAACCATATTATCTTGTAATATGATATTTAGTTTGCAGTTTTCTCTATCAGAATCTCTATCTATCAGAGAAAGAATCAGTAACTAGGCATTGACAGTAGTCTTTTCTAAGCGCAAAAATTATTTTTTACCTCAGGATAGCTATCATTTACTTGATTGGCATAATCAACTGATAAAAAACCCAAAACATTTTCGTTTTCTTCTTTATTTGTGCATCACAAAGGTCAAATTTTATTTTCACTCTTCTGTATATACCACATGCCTACACAATATCAACTACTTCAATAGATACAATTCTCTCCAGACACAAAAGAATTGCAAAGTCCAAGTACTAGGACAATTCCTTTCTAACTCTTTAAGTTTAAAAAAAAAAAAAAATGCAAAACAAACAAGACAGAACCAATCAAATCAGCCAACCAAACAAGAAACCCACAAACCAATACTCAACAAAACAAGCAAACAAACAAAATCCCCATAAGTAAAACAGTGAATAGGTATAACATCAGGATTCATGCCTGACAAGCAGTTACTTACCAGACTAGCTCTTTTTATCCATCTGAGCTCAACTATCATGCGCAGGTTTCCACTATATTGTCTTGATTCATCATTTCTAAGACTAAAGACGGATGGTATGGAAATAGGCATTACCCTCAGGTCTCCGCACACCAAGCCCTGGAGTGCAGCAATGACCTTTTTATCTGATCACACACATCTTCCAGACCAACACGACAAAGGCTCATGTTGGCATAAAGACAAGGTCCTGCAGCACTGGGGACTGTAGTTTCTTATAGTCTACTTTTGGGATCCAGCAGTTCAATTAAAGGTTGAAAACATCATTGTGACTAAACTTGCAGTAAAACTTGAGAATTTGTCACAAAATACATGGCTCTGGTTTTTTCCTAGTACAGCAAATCCCTGAAAGATTTGTACAACCAAAATTATAGGCATGATATTTATTCCTCTGCCTTGGCCACTATGTCCTAACAGTTTTATATATATCCATTTCTCACACATTTGTTTCTTGCCTTCATAAGGCAGATAGACACAGATTGGAAGCTCTTAGTTTATGAGATGCATTACAGCAGGGCAGAAACATAATGGACGTAGAGAGCTTTATGTTTTCACTTTCTACAAAGCACCTTTTATTTTTTCAAACCAAGAGTTACCAACACTCTTCCTCATTTTACTTTACTAACATAAGGCTTCCTGAAGTGAAATCTACAAAACCTCCCAACAGTATAAAAGAAATATGTCATCTTTCTTTGTTATCAATAATAATAAAAGCATGCTTATTTTAGACTTAATTCATACACTTGTATCCTTAATAAAATTGTTCAGTATGTGAGTGCTCACATTTCAGCCTTTGGCTTTTCCAGTACTCTCCATCAGATATGTCTGTTCACTTCCCACAGATTTTCCTTTCACTCGAAATGTACTGCTTTGACACACTTGCCTTGCAACTAATCTTCCTAAGTTTTGCTTCTCTGCAGTGATTATGGCTCCCATTCTCCTTCTCACTTCCAACCATTAATTTTAATTAATTAATCAGACTCTACAACTGAAAAACAGAGAAGTCTCAGCATTGTAGGATACTTGAGAGGGAAATGGGAATTCTTGATTTGCTCCATAGTGATCTGCTACCCTTTTAGGTTGTTTCCTAATTAACAACATGGCTTATAGCATCTCTCCTTAAAAAACTGTTTCAATCATAACCTTAGATCATCAAAACTAAAAAAACCTCTACTATTAAATACACAGTAAAAACCAATAAAAATTAAGACTAGTCCTGCAATCACTGTGGGTGAAAATTTGCGAGGCTGGAAGGCAATCCAACAAACCTTTGCCTCCACTGGAAAAACAGTAATTTGCTGGTATAGGTAATTGGGAACTACCAATTAAGTATATTGAGTATTGTGCATTGACAATAGCAAAACTCTACAATGTTTAGAACAGCAAAACTCTACATTTAGCAAGTAGAACTTTGTACTGATCGTGGAATAGTCAAGTATTTTACATGTCTCAATTATTTTAAAGACATGATTTTGAACTTAAACTCTGCATTTCCTGTATCAGATGCACTTAAGAATGCACACTGGCAGTATTTTATGACTATTCATGATTTTTCCAGATTTGAATTTACATTTTCCACATCTGATTTTTTTTCTCCATAATTAATATTCCTTTATATAAAATTGAATTACCAAAGTTAAAAAATGCCTTAATATTCTACTAGATATTACACAGTATTATGCCACTTACATAAAAATGCTTGGACAAAAAAAGAATCAGATTAATGTCAATTTAAAAACGTAATTGAACAATGTATGACTGGGGCATGACTTATCAAACTGTAAATCTCATGAAGACTGAAGGAAGCTCAGAGTGACAGCTAAGAACACACCATGGTTTGACTTGGAAATTAATACAGTGTGTGAGAGGTCAGAAAGGGAAGACAGCTCCTACAGCGGGTGGTGTTGTAAAAAGTATCCTTAAGGACTGCTAACAGAACTGAAAAGATGTATGGCACATATTTTCTATTATTATTTATAACTATCCCAGATCATAAGATTACAACCCATATAATGAAATCTCCAGAAAACAATTATGAACATGACAAAAGAGAAAATGATGTACAGAAAAATTGTAGCTTCTGGAAAGCTGATGGTCTTAAGACTGGCCTTACATGGAAAAGATACCAAGGTGCCTGGATATAATGATGGGAAATAAATGAAAAATATTTTCCTGGAAAAGGAAGACAGTATGCAATGCTATGCTGGAGAGAAAGACTCAGGAGACCTCCATTTCTTTAAATTAATCCTTCAGCTCATGGATGTAATTTCAGGCCTCCTGGATAGAATCTTCGTCAACAGACTTCTGCTAATAGTCAAACCTCTTTCAGATACAGGGGAAGCAGCACTACAGATACAACTGAGATTCAAAATTTAGCACACTTTCTACAGCCCTAATTAACTGCAAAATTTGGATGATGTCCAGAGCTGCAGTCCTTAGCTTAAAAGTCTGCCTATAACTGAAGGATCTGTATTAAATCCAAGTTAACCCAGAATACAATTATAATGCAGAGCACTTGCACTCATTTTAACACAGAGAATACTGCAGACAGAAAATGTAGTGGGTCTTTTTGGATAACCCTTTTTTTTTCCACTGGAAAATTTCAGCTATAAAATATGTCATTCTTTCTAAGAGTAAAACTGAGAAAATTATTTCCCTCATGCTAAAAACACTTTCTTAAGAATTGAGATAATTATATAGTATTATAACTTCCAGGAACACAGGAAACCAAGCAGTAAACTGGGTTTTACATCAGAACTATTTCTTTAGACATTTCCACAGGAAATGTGCATGCCCTAATTTCAGCAGAAATACATAGCACACAGACTTGTAAGACTTAGAACTGTAGAGTCATAGAATTATTTAGATTTGAAAAGACCTCTAAGTCATCAAGTCCAAGCATAAACCCAGCACTGCCAATTCCACCACTAAACCACGTCCCCAGGTGGACATCTACATGGATTTTAAATACCTCCAGAGATGGTGATTCACCCAGTTCCCTGGGCAGCCTGCTCCAAGCTTGACAACACTTTCTGTGAATGAATTCTTCCTAATACCCAATCTAAACTTCTCCTAGCACAACCTGAGGCCACCTCCTCTTGTCCTGTCACTTGTTACCTGTGAGAAGAGACTGCCCTTAAACTGCCTACAACCTCTTTTCAGGTACTTGTAGAGAGCTGCAAGCTCAATGACATCTTATGTCAGATCCAATGAGACACGCTGGTTTTCAAGAGTTCATCATGACATTAGAAGCTTTATCCACACAAATAAGGATTAGAAAATGCATTAATTTTGTACAGAGAATCTTAGTGTTGCCATTTCTTAACTTTTTAGGCTCTATTTCTAGTCCCCATTATCTTCATATGTAATTATTCAGCCAAAAGAGGCAGATATTATAAAACTTGGTAATATCTGTAATTCAGAGAAAGAAATAATTTGTTCAAAAAAAGTCTCCAAAACAAAAATTGTCAGAAAAATTTTTTGTCATCAGAAGTAAAAAATTTAGAGTCATGAAACACTGTCCCAAAAGTCAGAAACTAATTGCTTCAAAATGCAATCAAAGTACACAACTATTTACAACAGGGTAAAATCCATCTGTAGAGAAAATTGTGGGTGTATTAACATAAAGATTCCTTATTCTTGTGGATTTTCCATACACAAGATGCATCCAATAGCTACTACTGTCATTCCATTGTCATTTAATTACTTCATCTATAAAGCTCTTTCATCATGCATACACAAGATTATTGGTTTCTTTTACAACCCATGAGTGTACCTCAGATACTTTTTCAGAAAGTGGATTAATTCAAAGGACAGCATGTCAGCGGGGTAAGCAACTCACGCAGAGCCCAGACCTTTGCTGCACATCAATACACTAGTTTTCTGTAACTTCAGGAGTGCGTGATTATGATTCTCAACAGATTCAATCAGAAAGGGGTTCTGAAGAGGTTTTCATTTCAATTATGCATGCCTCATTATCATACCTTTAGTGAAGCAGAAGGTACATTACAAGGTGAGAGTCAAAAACAGTGAAAAGAAAAGCACAAAGTGTATCTTAGAAGGATTTCTAAATTAGTCTGAAATAATTCATAGTCATATTAATCACCCTTTATACAACACTGCATTTTTACATAGCCCTTTACAATCAGCTCTCAGAGCACCTTTCACAGGAGGGCACATAGCTTCAGTAAGGAAAGCATTCGGTTCTTACTGGGAAGACAAAGCTAGATGTTATCCTGTGATTCAGTGGGATTAGAGGAGTTTTTCAACCTGTTTTTTCTGAGGTTGAAGTTAGGTGCTCAGAAAACAGGAGAGCCCGTAGTGAAGAGGAAATGGGACATTGTTATGTAAGACAGAACTGATGGACAAAACCTTAGCCTAACAGAGGGAGCTAAAACAAGAGTGAAGCACCACATAATCTGGAGATATTTGGAGCATGACGCTGAGGTTCACAGATCAGAAACTACAGCAAGGTTTGGAAGGTAGAGAAGAAACTTAACTGAAGGTAAAAGACAGAACACAAAAAGATTTCATAAGGGAATGATGTGGTTAGAAGAACATAACGGTATTTTTGTCAGACTGGTACACTGAAATGCAGAACGAGTAGATGAGGAAAGAGGGGATGGATAGATATGAAGAGACTAACTGAAAAAGCATTTGAGAAAAAAAAAAAAGAGGAATACAACTAGGAAAGAAGTGTAAAGGTGATAATTCAGGAAGACAGAAAGCAGATGAGGAATGAGAGTCATGCACTACGACAAAGATGCCTGAGACAGCAGAAAAGGTATAAGGAAATAACAGAGAAATCAATGTTTAAGAGTAAGAATGCATGTTAAAGAGCAAAATACGGGAAGCCTGACTGCAGATATCTTAGAACATGGCTGAAAGAGGAACCCTTCACTTACACATACACAGAAAACCAAAACAAAACATGAAGGCAAAGAGAAAGAATAAACTTTCTTTGTTAACAGAAAAAGGAAAAAAAAAATTTCCTTCACATAATGTTTTTAATTACGTGAAGGCCATGGATAATATACTTATGGGGAAAAAAGAAAAAATGAAAGGATATATGAAATTTAAATATCTAATAGATCAAAAGGATAAAAATTGCAAAGTGAAGAAAGGAAAGAGCAAGAAAGTGTGAAAAAATGTATAGATTAGGGATCATGAAGATGAAAAGTATGGTGTCATAAGTATATGTATATGTATACATATATGTAACAGAAAAGAGATGAAAGTAAAGACTAGGGGAGGTAATAAAAGGCAGAGGAGGAGGAAAGAAACCTTCTGACTATCGAATTTAAACTGCAAAATTTTAAAAGATTATTCACCACATTTATATCATGAAATCACATTAATGGATGTGGCTTTGAGGAACCTGGTCTAAGAGAAGTTGTCCCTGCCCATGGGAGGAGGTCTGGAACTAGATGGTCTTTAAAGATCCCTTCCAACCCAAACCATTCTTTTGTTCTATGATTCTACTCCTAAGCTCTAAGACACTGCTAACAAACCCATTCTATCAGTAAATGGGTGCACTGTTGCATAACAGCCAAATATTAGTTAAAGAGAAGAGTAAAGATATAATAGCTGAACATGCAGTAAAAAAAGCAGTAAAAGGAAGGGCTGCAGAGACCCTTCCTCTGCTGCTAAAGGAAAATAATTGAAAATTCAATATATGTTTGAAAAATGTGAACTGTACAAGCTAAGCAAAATGGCAGATGCCTACCTTTAACCTCTGCTAGACACATTTTAGAATATCTTCTACAGACTTAACCAAGGGTCTGCTGGTTTCTGAATTCTTCTCCTGAATAAACAATTGACCTTAAAGTATCTACACAAAACAGATACTTTAAAAAATGGTAATATTGGTAATATTAATGAACCTTATAATCCTATGGACTCTCACTAATTTCAAACACATTCAGATGCCAGTTGGATAGAAGTCATGATGAATCAAAACACACACTTAGCTCCCTCACTAAGATGAATATACTATTATGGTAACACAGTGATAGAATAAATAAGGCACTTCTACTAAAGGGAACGGTCATAAAGACTTCAGAGAAAAACAAAAAGTGTTTGAAGAGCTTGTTTGCACTGATAGAAAACAATGTTCTTCCACTGTCACAGCAACAGCATCAATGCAACGTGCTGCAGTTTTCTATCAAAGCAAAAACTTTCAATTAATTATTTTAACTGGTGTCATAGTAAAAGCAGCGCTGGAAAAATACCAATAAATCATAATACATATTAAATACCTATTAAATAAATCATAATACAATACAAAACCTTGCAATAAAGTAAATCAAACTTTTAGAATGGGTGCACATGGGACAAAAAAAAATCTGTGTCTATTTAAAATGAACTAGGTAAGTTCTCAAGTGTAGAATTTTGTTCAAAAATTGTAGAAAAAAGTAACAATAATTTTCAAAAATCAGTGATTTTTTTAGGTGGGATATTCATCAATTTGCAGCGTCAAGTAACTTTGGTACAAGATTTTCAAAATATACTTTTGACCCGAAAACAAAACAAGAGTTCATAGTTGTTAAATCTTTTTAATGGGATTCTTCATTCAAAATACTCCATTGTGTACACTGACACTATCTTTTTGGTAAAAAAAAAAACCAAAACAAAACAAGTGGCTAAATAAGTCCTCCATAACAGCCAAAAGAGTTTTCTTTATTAGGAAGTGAAATGTTAGTGTACTTTCTTAATTACCACTGACAGCTTAGCAAGAACAAATATAGTATCCAATTTGCTTCTGTGTTCATACATCTATTTAAAAGAGTTCTGTTCAGTTCCAACAGTGTAATGGTAGATATATTTACCATGTAAAATTATTTAGAGCAGTTGAATTCAAAAAGTAGGGCAAAATGCTCTTCGCGTTCCCACAAAGCAGGTGCAAGACAACTGACAAACAAAGTGAACTACTTCTTGCTCCTCTGTCATAACAACATATTCTAAATTGGGCAGTAATCCTCAGTTAAAACTATGACAGCACTTCAAGGTCCATGAGTCTTTATAACTTTTAACTACAAGACATGAAACTAATTTCACATGTGTGAATCTCAATATAGTTACCACAGTCTTGAAAATAAGCATTCACAAAATGTTACTGATATGGAGGCAGGATCTAATCAAGGAAGGAAGGAAAAAAGGAGAAAAAAATCAGAATAAAATCTACACAATTATTAATTAGATTTAGGCCAAGAAAATGTTTTGTCCTCACCACACTTCAGAGGCTTTATGTTTCTTATTAAAATAAAATCCCCCAAATCTTTCTAGAATACTAAAAATTATCTCTCTAATTGGATGTTCAACAGTTCAGGGCTCTAATAGTCTCATGGTTTAGCATGGTTTGTTTATTACAAGGAAATAAATGGTGAAAGTAAGCTACATTGATGTTTAAACTCTTCATTTCTAATAAATGAAAGTAATGAAACATTGACAGAGCTCCTGATGTGGTGAAATTTGAGGTCTAGTATATTAATGTTTTTTTCAATAAATCAGCTGAGTTTTATACCACTTGTATCCTTTTAGTATAAATGCAGAACCCATCTATTTGGCTAAGCTTCTAAGGACTAATAAGCTCCACTGCATGTCTCATGTTATTAATATTTACATGAAATCTAATTTTACTTATTAGAAGTACCCTGTTTCCTGCTTCTTAGAACTTTTGAGATATCTAAACATTTCTCTTTGTGTACAATAGAGAACTAGCAGAGAAGGATGGGTGTACATTCCACATCTGTCAAACACCAGAAGGTTTTACAAATTTCACCTTCAAAGATTTTTTTTCTTCTCCTGTATCACTTATGTCTGTATCTACCTACCCAGTTTGGAGTGGATCTTTCAGTTTTGAGAGAATACATGCCTATTTCACAGAAAGGATAAAACAGCAGTGGCTTGCACCACAAATCAAGGCAGAACACAAATAGAATGTATGGCACGTGCTGCTCATGCCTTACCAGCCAGAAATCTGTCCATGATGTAAACTTCATGATCCTAATCATATAAGGAAAGGAAAAGCATGATCAGCTTGGAGACCTCAGGGAAGACAGAATGCCAACTCACAACCTGTTCTCATCAAGAGTAGTCTTAGATGCAATTTATAGTTAAGCAAATAATTAACAAATGCTTTGACCTGAAAAATTTCTTCAAAGACAGCATGCTCAATAAAGTCTAAAACTACTCATGCTAAAGAGTAATTCTGAGAGACAGAGAAGATATCCAAAATCTGAACTACCCTCAGGTTCTTGGGGATTCTTAAAGAAAAACCTGAAGTTTCATAATTCACACAAATGTAAAATTATTTTACTCCCATTGTACTCCTTCTGGGCCTATAAGATTTTGACACATACATATGAACCAATCACTCTTTCAGGCATTCAGCATGTCTATAAGAAGAAGGCCAGGAGGAAAAAAGCAGGTATCCAGCTTTCACTGATTTGATTTTCTTAATCTGTTTCTTAATCTCTAAATGTTGTGAGTTCCAGCACATACAAATGTGAAAAGCAAGAAAATCCCAGGAAAAGCAAGGGCTTTTTCAGGTTGTTTTTCGTTGTTGTTGTTGTTTGGGTTTTTGTTTTTGTTTTTTTTTTACTTTAGAAATGCCTGGATGGACAAGATACTTAAGTAGTCAAAGAAACACTATATTATGAAAACACAAAATATGTTTGTTGGGTTCTGAAAGGAAATGCAGGAGAGGAAAAAGACATTTAGGAAATGAACATTACTGCAAGCAGTATACAAACTAAAATTGTATTCAGGGATTAACCTACATCTGCCATCTTGCCATAACAGTACTACGATTAACGAGGGAAGGGAAGGGAAGGGAANTAGACTTTCTTGACAGTATGGAACTCCACATCACAATATTTACAGTAAAGCTAAAGTTTTCAGACAAAGCTTTGAATCAAATAACATAAAGATTGCAGAATCATACCTATTGGTTGATTTGGTGGCAGGTGGACCCAAAAAGGGCCAGACACGAACTTCCCACCAGCGCTATTGTATGAAACAAGCAGAAGCATTAAATACTGAAGTTTCATCTACGGAGCTTCTATACAGGTCTGTTCCCCACTTACAAACTACAAAGTGACCAGCAGAAAGTGAGATAAGGTTGCAAGCATTTATGCAAAATTTGTGAACTTGCTAGTGACAGAAAACAGTTGTTTTCAAAATCTGAGGTTGTAAGTGTTTATGTTTTTTTATTTTCTTGTAAGATATAAAATGACACAGAGTACCATACACTCAAAAAATTGTGGGTTCTACAGGTGGTCCCTTAAAGCAGGAGTTCAGAATGAGTTTTAAATACAACTGTCAGTTCCCATGGGGAAATGGCTCAAACCTACTCTTTTTTTATAAGATCCTGGATTTAATTCAGTCTTCTGGGTTTTCTGCAAGGACTATCAATTGATCTAAGTAACTTGGCCTCTGCCAGGTCTTTACAGTAGGTAACTGCTGGTGGTAAATGCATGGAAACAGAGCCTTCAACATGCACATCATTTACTTCTGAACACAGAGCACACAGTCTGTGCTTAGCAAAATGGGTTCCTCTTACAGACAAAAATCAACAAACACACTTATTGATGCACTGATGTCCCCCTACCATCTCCCAGAAAGGAACTGCTGCACAGACAACTTACAGCCTTGTTGGTTGTTCCAGGAACAGAAAGGTCCTCTGCTGTTTGGGGGCCTTCTTTCCCCATTTTGTCAGTAATCTGTTTTCCATGCTCTGGACATCCCAAGCTCCAGCCATGGCAAGTTCCAGGAAACAAAACTTACCAATTCTAACAGTTTTCAGGCATAAAATATTCTAATAATGGCCTATTTTCTAATGTTGCTTTGAAAATAAAAATGTTATGCTTTCTTAAATCTGAGATTTCTGGCTAAACAGTAAAACTGAGTGATATATAACATAAAATCTGAGTAAGAAATAAGACATACACTTTCACAACTTGTAATGACTATCATACAGATCATTTAGCACTTTTGAACCCTACAGTTCCTAGGTCTTAATAGCATGTACGCTAGGAGAGAGACAACTGAATTTTTAGACTAGCAAGCTGTTGTGAGTTAACCCCAGAAAGCAGCTAAATGACCACACACAGCCTTGCTCTCTTCCACCCACAGTAGGATGAAAGAAAACTTGGGGATCGAGATAAAAACTGTTTAATAAGTGAAACAGAAGTTTAAGAAGAGAGAAACAAAACAAAACAAGTGATGCAAAGCCAATCATTCACCATTTCTCATGGGCAGATTCATGGCCTGTCCTAAGGTGGACTAAATCCCTTTTTTTTCCTCTTTCTCTTGCTGAGCATGACACTGTGGCATGAAATATCTCACTGGTTAGTTTGGGTCATCTGACCAATGGTGAGCCCTCCCAGTTCTTTCCCCCCACTAATCTATTCACTGTGGAGACAGAGTAGGAGAGAGGGTCTTGATGCTGTTCAGCAATAGCCAAAACATCAGCATGCTATCACTACCATTTTGGTCATAAATCTAAAATACAGCACCATACCAACTGCTGTGAATACAATTAACTCTATCCCAGCCAGGCTTGGTCCATGAGAGATTTCTGAAGAAACATAGCCAGAGGCAGATGGAGAAAATAATATCTTGTATCTTTGGACTCATGCATTTTACTTCACAACAGAAGTTCCTGATACATGAACATTTTTGCTAACAATTACCACTTTGTCAGTTTGATTTGTGATGGTTTCATAATTCAGACTTGACTTTTCCTAATACTTTTATTACTCCTTCAACACTAGGTCTGAAATCTGGTTTGATTCCACGAAAATATTTTTATCTAAAGTTCTAGGGCAGAAGATCTTCATACACACCAATTCAAACACTCCTCACACAACGAATGTAGTCTTCCTCACAGTGAAGATATTCCACCTGAAAAATTCTCCTGTTGTTCCTTAACTTTCAAAAACAAAAACCTCAAAAGAGTAACAGCTTCCTACCACCCCATACCCAGGGCCATATGAACACAGGGCAATTCTACGTACACGTGTCCATCCAATTTACTAGCAGTCCACTGCCAGCTCAACAGAAACAAGATTTTGCCTTTGACATTTCAGAAGAGGCTATATAACTGTCACAGAATTTTGAACTAACAGCAATTTAAACCTATTTTAAACAAAAATTACAGGTAGCTAGGTACAGAATATGTGGAGTATCAGAGAAATACCTAGGGAACAGATGTACAAATAAAGGAAAACAGAGTACAAAAGGCATCACTTTTCAGGGTTAAGCAGAAAATGAAGCATGCACTGACCTTTTACTTGGATCCACATGGCCATCTAAATGAATTTAAACTAGATACAAGATCTGTGCAGTCCAATTTAATTTTATGAAGCAATTTTTCAAACAACTATATGCCAGTTACAATATACAAGATGGAAATTGGGTACTGAATCTTTCATTGTAGCAACTACATTCAAATTTGTCTGTCAACTCTGTTGCTAGTTGAAGTGTGTCTATTAATCGATTTGTGTTTGGATCAGTTCCATTTTCCTAATTTTCTGGGCAGCTTTCACAGAGACTCCATATTTCATAAAAAGAACCTCCCACAGCACACACTTTCTTCTGTCTTCCCATATGTTGCATTTTCCTTCAAGATAGCTCTGGTCTAGTGCCCAAGGTTAACTTGTTTCTGTCACAGACTAGTTGCACAACTAATGAATTCTTCTGGATCTACAGAGACAGAAAGCACCTGATTTACTCTTGTGAGCAGGAATTCCCTCATTCAGTAACGTGCTTGCTAAAAATAAGAGAAAATATTTTTTTATTATATTGAAGGTTTATTTTACACTATTTCTTAATGATTTTACATCAATGCCTTTGAAGCAATTAAAGCAAACAATAAAATCATGTTAATATACATCTACAGTAAGCATAGGTTACAGATACATTAACAAGGATAAGAACTCTGTGCATGATTAGCCAGTTGAGTGCAGATCATTGTTTTCTGTGGCATTTCAGATTCCATTATCAAAACAGGATGACCACAACTGACTCATTATATGAAGTGTGTAGTATGGATGTCCAAGTAGGTTATTCAAATTGCCCTTTTTTTTTTTTCCTTTGGGCTTTTTGAACGGAATACTGGATTTTAAAGAATACTTTGTTGTTAGGAATACAGACTATTCCAGTAGACTATTGATCCTCAGGAACACAGTAGTGCTTGTCTTCATAATTATTGTGGCTGCTGTAAGATAAATTTGCATCATGCTGTCTCTTTCACCACTGACATAATAGCACTAATACTTCTTATTCAAATACCTCAATCCTCAAAGCAATTGATGATTAGTGCTAGTTTGACGTAGGAGCCCCAAGCCACAGGTGTAATATTTATGGAAAAGGTATGGCAGATATGTTCTGGAAACAGATTGGATTGAAGGTCACTAAAATTATGTTTTGCTGTGAATTCTGATTGCAAGGGTTATACAAGAAAACCTAGTAGGTGCACAGCCATATAGGATAACAGGAATGCTGCCTTCTGCTCCCTTTACCGTTGGTGGAGAGACAGGAACTTCTGCAGCACAGTCAAGCCCATCCAAATCTTGAGTGCCACAGAGGAAGCTCTCGTTCTTTCTATTGCAGGGAAGCTCAGAGTAGTCAGCAGACACACAACCCTCAAACTTTTAGCATTAGAGAGGACTAATCCAGGCCTCAGTGTTTTGCTATCCCCTTTCTTTCTCTCCAGATTAGAATTCTTGTTCCGTTGTATCACAATGAATGGGTTTACCACAAAGACGGGTCTGCCCAAGAAAAGGTTCTGCAATTTCCAACACAGTGCTTAAAGGTGAAAGAAAACGAACACTGAATTACTTCTTCTCGGAATGGGTACATCAGTAAGAAAAACAAGGAGGAAACCTTTCCTTATAACACTGATACACTGAAACATTGTAAAACATTGCATTGTCAGCAAATCAATCAGAAAAGCCCAGGTTCTCCCTTTATACACAAGCAGAAGCATGGTCACGTCAGATTTGAGGCACTGGGTTTTTCCTTTGTGGCAGGGACTCAAAGTAATTATCTTGATCACAGCTGTAAAGCACTGATAACTAGCCTATTACAGCTGAAAGGAAAAACAAGTTGTTTGGAATGAATTATTAACTCAGATGAAAATACAACCAAATGCATTACTTGATGTGTGGTTCCCAGAAGGAATAAATACAAAAACAATATGATCAACAGCAATTTTGTTACTGTATTTACAGCAAGGAGGGTAGATTTTCATCATAATCATCATAATCATTGCATCAGAGTCAGAAGGACACTTGATTTACTGCAGATTAAAAAGCCTAGTGAGAGCTAAATAAAGTACATTAAGTATTTTCAAATTTTTAGAATAACCTCAGTCAATGGAAATGTTAAAAGTTATGCTCAGATAAGACTTAAAGAATGTGGTTAACCAAGTTAAGCAAACTGCTAAATTATGAAACTTTGAGATTCTTTTGATGGAGCAACTGCTACCTACATCACTAAATAATTCTCTTATATTAAAAACACATTTTATCCACATCAAGTAATGAAAATAACTAGCAAATAATTTCTAAGAAAAACTAATATCTTTACTAATCCAAAAATATTTTAAAATATTGAAGATTGTATCAAATTATCCCCATCAGTCATAGCTATAGGGAAATGTTCTCAATTGACAGTTTGAAGGAGAAAAATGATCCTTTTCTATCACAAAATCTCTCTATCACAGAATACTGTACTTGAATAAAACACTAACAGAGAAATGCTCAAAGTTTTAAACATTTTCTTTGATGACATGTTCTTTCTAGTCAAGGAAATCATGGCAAGTAAGTTAGAAAATGTCTCTTCTCCTCTTTCAGAGCAATTCACCACTGACAGTGGTCTGTCATTCCCATGAGCTTCCACTCCTTCCTTTCAGTCAGACAAACAAAATACCCAACTGCCATCTCAGCTGTTTTACTCCTCATCAGCAGGTTCCCTTCTGAAGATTTCAGTCATTTCTGTGACACTGCTGTCTCTCCCACTTAACAAACAAGTCACACTTCCTCCTTGGAAAATGAAGCGATATTTTTATACTACAGTGATCAAAACAGACAAGTGTACAATCAGTCTTTAATCAGAGGATAGTCAGCAGAACGATGGCAAAGACAACCAATGCAGGGCTTTTATGGTGGAATTTACCATGCATGATTCAAGACCTAACAAGTAGACATCTAGCTTTAGCTTCCCTTTCAGACAAAGTTCCCCTAGCCCAGAGAAAAGCATCAGCATCTCCAAGAGTGATTCATTCCACCTAGCTTAGATACATCCTTTAGAAGGAATCAAATCTTCTGGGTATGACTGAAACCAGTGCCAGTTAAGATGCATTAGAAAGTGAGCACTGTTGTACCACTGAACAGCATATACAGAATTAACCATAAATCTTCATATACTAATGACTGTTAATCACTAAATGGCTGTACAGTAATTGTTGTGTGTGGTGTGTATATATATAGATAGATCTGTGTATATGCACCTATTCATATGCATTTTGATATGTAATGAATATGTAATATTCATATAAAGAAAGATTTGCATAAGTGAAATATATTTGGAGCAGAACAGAAATCAACCCTATTTTTTCAGTTTGGCTTGTTTATTATTATATTAATTAGTAAAGTATTCTGGAAAAAGATACTAACCTTAACATAATGGCATAATTTAGTCATGGAAGTTATTTTTCATAACCTTTAAGTACTTGAGGATTCTTTGGTTTTAGGTTTGTTTTGTTTTATTTTGCTATTTTGCAGGGGATTTTGCTTTGTTTTTGTTTTTTTCCTTTAATTTTCTATTATTTTATGACAGTAGAGACCTGAAAGGGTTTTAACAATATTTCAGAAATATTTCATGTTCAACAGCGAAGTTATGATATAACATTTCCTACCTTGAAAACATAAATTTTGGCTTTATCATTTTAAAGCAATCCCAGGGATCCCAGAAAGCTGACAGGTTCAGTATCCTGGTGAAAGTTAGAGCTTCTATCTGATCCAAATAGCCACAAGTAAGGATCACATTGTTTAACACAACCTTATCTGCCACATATATATTCAAGCTGCTGGGAGAAACTGTTGCAATGATATAAACCTAAAGAGACATAAAAAATTAAGGTACTGATATAGGGTAAAAAAAGGAGAAAAGACTGGCCACAGAAGTTGTGAATTATTTCCTGCTGCATGTAACCCGTAGAGCTGGTGCACAACCTGGGGCTGATCAGAATTATGAGAACATGTGGCTTTTCTCTGTTCAGTTCTTAAAAAGCAAATAAATAACAATATAATTATTTAATTGCATGCTTTCCAATAATTCAAGACAAATGTACAGAGTATTCATTTTCTCCAGTTTGTTTACTATATTCCATGCTGTTTGCTTTGTAGAGAAGAATGAAAAGCAAACACAGAACAAAAAAAATAAAGCACCAAGGCAAATGAGGACACCATACAAAGCAGCAATGCAAAATCAAATTAAAAATATGAAACAATAGCATATTGCAAAAATAAGCATTTGAGGAACACTCCTGCACAGAATTAGAGTATAATTTAGGTTCTCTCAACGTATCAGTAACATTGTAAGTGTTTGGTTTTTTTTTTTTAAAAAAAAAAAATACAAGTTTTATTAATGTCGACCACATTTCACTGTGCTGAACTAGGCAGAAATTTATGCCATTTCAGAAATTTTAAAGCATTATCTCAGGTTTTGATTCATGAAACACAAAAATATTTTCCATATTATTAAACTAATTTACTTAAAAATTGTGCAGAGGTTCTAACTCAATTTGTCAATTTTTAACTGCATTAAAAAAAAAAGATGCATCTAAGATGTATCACCTAGATCATGACAGCATCTAACATATAACATGCAATTTTAAACTTACCAGAAGGTGATTCATAGCCCAAAAGACAAAGTTCTAAACATACAGATGTGATATGAAAAAGTACACAAATAAACAAACAAACAAAAAAAAATTACAACTGTAGAAGAGCTTTCAGTAGCACAGACCGATTAAGAATTTGTTCGCATGTTGCTTTCTCTTATTTATTTATTTTGGCTTTGAATTATACATATTATTTTCACCTCCATCTGTCACAAAACAACATTTGTTCCAATTTTAATTTGTATCATTCTCTGTTTCCTTCACATCATTAGCATATCTTTTGCCATAAACAACAAGTAGACTGTTAAAAGACCAGTATTGCCAGTATGGATTTTGAATTTGAAACATCTTACAGGATGTAATGCTTCACACTCTCACTACAACTAATATCCATTTTAAAGGAGAAGATAATTTTGTGCAAAACCTTTGGGGTGCATATTGTTTTAAATTTGCAAGGACACGGAGGAAGAACACATGCCAACGGATATCTCTGGCAAAAGGAATATGGTTAACTAGGACAAGAAACAAAGGGACATGAGTCAAAGAAACAAAAAATACCTGTTGGAGGTACTTGCAGATACACATCTTATATGTCATACAAGTAAGTCAGAAATTAAAACATGACTGACAATACTTGAACTCCATGTGAAGTGAAGAAACCACAATCTGATTGAGGGATTTGTCTGCATGTATTTAATTCTAACTCTAAAATGAAATTCTGAACTCTTGTTAGATTGATTTAAGCAATGCCATTGAATTCTACAGATCCAGAAAAATTTCAAGATATAGTTCAGATACTCTCATCAACTTCACCGTTAAACTTGACAACATTTAAGTGACAAGACTGTCTTTCCCTTAATTCAGTCAAGTCATCAGAAGCAATCCTGTCATTACTTGATGTATTTATCTTACAAATTTCTACAAGTACCATACTCAAGATCACACAGATGCTGGTATTCCAGAAAAAAAGTATTTTTTAAATATTTCCACATTCAGAAATTTCATTTCACGTGTAATAAAAACTTTGAATTTAAGAAGTTTAATTTTTTTCTGTAGTATTTGACAAGCAACCTTCAAATTCTTGATATCAGTGATCATTCTCATCATCTTGACTGGAAATATATGGTTTTCCTTAAGTCCTAAACCTTAGGCTCAAAATTCCTACAGGATGCTATTTCATTGTAAAACTAAGATTAGCTTTGAAATTACTATGGGCATTAAACAGCTACTTTACAAGGAGTTCCATGTTCCCAGCTTCAATGCTCTAAGCACTGATGACGGGGGTTTTTTTTTCCTTCTGAAAGACACAGGACCTCAAGCCAAATGAACCTCAAATTGAGATTAAGATGAGCCAATGTGACAAGTTTTCGCTCAACTTCAAAAAATGCAGCTGTCCACTACAAATTGTAAGGTCAAGAGACAACTCTCCAGCAGATGAATTAGACTCACACTTCATGAGATGTCCAGACAGATTACAATTTCAGAACAGCAGAAGGCTTAGCAGAAGTAGTTCTGACTGCAGTACAGTGAGCTGCACACACTGCTTCTGATGACAGCTGATCAGTGACCAAGAAGAGCATTGTCAAGCACACGATGGAAGTCCATGTGCTGAAGCCACAGTACTTCCCACAATGCCAAGCAGAACACAGAGCTGACAGGAGTTAAACAAGGGAATCAACGTGCCGGAATCCAAATGCTCTGTTTTACATGGAAGTAAGATAAACCGCATATTCTCACTTGCAGAAGCTGGGCAGGTACCACCAGAAGAAAATAAACAGCAACTACAAGATGAAAACACCAGGAAATTCTGAGCCCACTTCTGAATCAAAACATTCTACACAATCTGTGACTTGTGCTGTCTTTTCCTGAAGAATTTCTGATGACTTTTTAGAATACATAAGGGTACCTCTAGCCCTTTAACTTTCAAGTCATTCCCTTTCTGCATGAAACATCAGTGCTCCTAAACCTCATTCTACTCCTTTTTCTCTGTTCTACAGAAATACAGTGTCTATGATTCATTTAGATCTTTATATTGCGTCTTTTATCATAGTGGCCAAAATCTAATTCTGGGCTTTGGAAACTGAGATGCTGCTCAGATAAACAAATTCTGAAAATCCACAAGAACTAGATGGACCCCTGTGACCACACTGAACAACTAAGCTCCACTTGTCCATAAATGGCAGCTGTGTAGTTTACATCAGACATTATTTGTATTAAATGTTTCTTCTACTTATCTATATTTCTCAACAGCAGGAAAATTTTATCTAAATTCTAATTCATCCTGTTTCAAAAAATAATGCTGCTTCCTTTCACTGTGACAATTTCAAAGCTGGCATGGCTGATCATCAGAATTTCTAAACCTTCCGTACACTAATATTACCTAAAACTTCATCTGCTTATTAAGTGTCACTTGTAGGACAAGACTCTTTTCCACCTGCTGAGGAAAATCACACAGCACCCAGCAGGAAGCAGAACCGACACAAGAAATATGATAGCAAGATTCCACAACACAAGCAAGATTTAATTCCACTAATTTCTTTTTTGCCCTGAGGTATCATTTGTGATTCTCATGGCAAATGCAAACCAGACATTTATAAATGGCAAACAAAAAGGCCAAACTATTTACTGAATCTTGATTTATGGCATCACATTATTTTGCTTATAGAATTTCAGCATAATCAGGAAACTTTCAGAAAACAGCACCGATTGCTCAAGCTTTATGCAGTGAAACAATTACACAATTCCAATCTAATAGACAGTGTATCATATTTATTAATTCTTTCAGATTATGAGAGTCTGTTTTCCTCTTCCACTGTTTCCATGCATGGCCTCAAGAACACTTTAGTTTCCCAAAGCTCAAGTGAATTACTCAAATGCTTGATTTTAAGTACACACGTTTGCAACATTAGTGTTTTAGCCTTGTCTTTCCATGCAATGCATGGCATACGATGAAACATACTAATATTGGTGAAGCCCTGACGCAGTGGGCCTTTGCATCTCAATCTTCATTCTGTGAATTGTTCATCAGAGAACTCATTCAAAGTGCTTCTGCTGTGGCAACAAATGCCTTCAGTGGCTAAACTCTTTATTTGCTATCTCAGACCCTGAGATTTCTACTGTGCACAAGGTACTAATCACGTTAAAATTCTGGTAAAACAAGAGAAACGCATTATAGTTACACACCTTGAGAGGTATGAACACAGTTAAAAACCTTAGGCATCTAAATCAATCATAAAAAATAAAGTTAGAAAATAGTGTTTCCCTTCTTTATATTGCTAGTTTATTTCTTTATTCTTGTATTTCTTACTACTAAAAGATTGTTTTTAAGGCAGCTTAAAGTTAAGAAGTTGAGGAAAAACCTAAGTTGCTCCTCTCCTCTGCTGAAACATTTTGAAGCACTTTCTTTTTTTTTTTTCTTTCCTGAATGAAACTGGATAGAATTCAGACCTAGCACATCTATAGTTAAAGATAAAAAAGTTGAAATGTCTCTTCATAATATCTCCACTCACATCTATGCATTGGTTTGTGGTTGGTCTGTGTACAGAGAAGGACAAACAAAAGATTTTCCAATGCATGGAGAGGAAAAAAGAAAAAGTATAATTGTCAAGATTTTTATTGAAGCTTTTTTCTCTGACTTCATGTTGTTATGATTTTTTTAAAATCAATCAGGCCTCATAAACAGAATATAAGCACTTTTGCTGTGTACACCTTAGTCTCAATTTAGACACAGTAATTATATCGTCTAGAACTTGACATTCCAGTTTCCCATCTTTATGCAAACATTGTTTTCTAATTTTTATTAAAGATACTTTTTTTTTTTCAATTGTGTTAAAAGGAGTTCACAGAAGTGAGAAATTTAAAGCAGTTCATGGATGGCTTCCAATCATTTCACTACAAAAAAATTCTGCTAGTAATTGTTCTGAAAATTTTTTTCTCTTCATTTTGGCACTCTGGAATAGAATAGAGTTGAATTCCTCAATGATTAACTTACTCCCCTTCATAAGAAATCATTAATTCACTAAACAACTTTAATTACTGTTTGGAGCTTACACTCAATCCAATTCAGCACAAACAAATATTTAGCAGTTCAAGATGTTCTTTATTTTAAGCACCTCTGTCTCTACACTTAAGCAGCCAGTTTGTGATAAATATAGACTATTGAATCTGACTTTTGAGGGTGGGGGAGGGGAGAGAACAACCCAAAAAAACCCAAACCAAACCTGTTTCTTCTTAGAAATTCTTTACTGAATGGATTAAATGAGTGAAATCAAGTTAAGTCTTGTATTGCGTTGCAAGAATGTAAGTGCATTAAACAAATTTAATTTCAGAAGTCATGAGCTTTCTTCTGTTTATATTGCTAGCTAGTGTGGCTGAGATAACAATTTTCTAGGACCACTGGATGAGCACTGCAGGTGAACACACACAAACCCACTTAGGCCTTGACAGATGAGACCATGCAAAAACACAAACCTGAGCTCCCTCTCCTCTTTAAGCCAGCTCCGACACCCACTGGAAATCTCTCCTAGCACAGGCTCAGGTGAGCAGGTTACAAAGAAGACAAAATCTCATGGTGTTCTTCAGGTAAGAGTAGCTCATCTCTCTGCTTAGCTGATGGTGTTAGCTATCCTATGTATAAGGTCAATGGCAATTTTGTCACTGGGTTAGATCCTAACTCCACTGAATCCCACTCTGAATTGTGAACTGTAATTGATGATAGTTTTAACTCTGCAATCTTGCCAAGGAACAGCAAGAAGTGCAAAAATAATGCCGGGGTTTTTAATATATATTCACAGGATTCATATGTTCCTGTTGCAACTTTACTGCTTATTTTAATTTGAATCTTAGTCATATTCCAGAAGAATTAATGGAATTATGAAATATCAACAGTTTCCAACTCTCACTTCCCTGAAGACATTGTTGAAAAAAACTATTAAAAGTTGCAGAGCTTAGGTAATGTTCCTTTATTGAAACAATCTATTGTGATTTAAAACACATTTCAGTCAGTCAAATATTATGGGGTAGAAAAATCAAACCAATGGTCCAAATCCAAACCTGGCATGAAAAGAGGCAGCCTGGCTAAGATACATCAAATGCTAGGAAGTCTCCACTGTCCTTACCTTTAAAGCTTCATCTCAAACAGCACTTTGTTTGCAGTAATGATAAGGACCAAAAACAACATTTAAGTTATAATGATTAAAAGTTTTTGGGCACAGAAAATGAAAAGCAAGGTCCTCAGGCAATTCTGTTTCAATTAAGCTTTTTTCTTCTCCCTTCCATGGCTCTAATGTACTGCTTCTTATTCTTTCTTCCTACCAACTTTCAGATTCATTTGACACAGAATAAATCATTCTCTATAAATGCAAAGAATCTTTACAAAGCTCAGACTTACAAAACAATGACAATTCTTAGAAATAGAAAATAAACTCCCATAATGGCTCACCTGCTGCAGACTACCATCAATTAAACTTAGGTTTTTGAAACCAAGTGAAATTCTTTAAAATTCTCTGCTTTATGATAGTGACAGAAAAAATAAATAATTCTAGTAATTATAATTTCAATTTTTGCTTAACATGATACAATGAAATTCTAGATTCATTGCAATTTTCAGTCTCATCCAAACCACACAAGTGATTCTGGAAGCATTTCAGTTGAGGACTCTGCAGTTTCATGAACTCTGGTAAATTAAATGAGCCAAGCCTGTTCTGTGCCACTGAGAACAAGTGCTTTGGCATGCATACAAAAGTCCCACCTATTTCAGAACAGAGAAGCCTTACCTTCACTAGTTATCAGAAATTGCCAGTGACCTACGTTAGGTCCTAAGTTGTCCCTAAATACTGTTTGAGAAAGTGATAATTGTATAAGCCAAAGCATCTTAGGAAACATGCCAACAACTAAACCCTAGCCCTGTTTGCTACTATACATAGCCTGTAATTCCAACATCTTCTGAAGTACAAAGTAATAGCCCCTTAAAAAATCTGGGATATACTACATTGCTCTCATCATAAAAATCACTTGTTAAAAAATCTGAAATACAAGCTAGAAATTTAACTGTTCTGTGCTTGGGAACTGCAAGTACTGCAATGACCTTTTGGTCATGCTTGCATGTAAAGATTTTATAACTATTCGATTGTAAAGTAATTGCTATATGTCAATATATAGCAATTAATATGAATATTTTGATATTAGAATACTTATGCCAAGATAAAACATTTAAAAACCTGAAAGTTGCATTTCATACCAGTACTCCTGTGAACTTAATTTCAACCTGGATTTAGTTATTTTTCAGCTTATTCTCATATCTGTTTTACACTCCATGTTATTTACTGAAATCAAGGGACCACAATATTTTTGATATGCTATTAATAAGGCAAAAAGCATTATTTGAAAAACAAACAGTAGCCTACAGAAAGTGATGATATCCTGAAGGCATACGTTGTTTGTATTTGACATCACTTTCTACTGTAATAAGAGTTGAACATACTAGCAGCTGGCTAAGGATCTATCTTCGTAACTACAAATACAGGAGAACAGTAATTCTGGCACCATAAACTCAAATATAATAGATGATCAAATCATTTCTAGCTGCTACCAAATTCTGCAAGAATAATTGGAAATTGGATTGCTCTCTCTAGATACTTTATTAAGAAATTCACGTACGATCTATTCCAGAAGTATAGGCATGTGATATAATACAAAGAAGAGTGAATGGAGATAGGGAAGGATTTTTTATGCTTACGTGCAGGTTCATCATCAGTCAGTTCAGTAGTCTGTATTAATCTACATCCTCTTAATGTTTGATTCACTTTTCCATGAAGCAAGTTACATGACAGACAAACAAACAGCTTTCAAAAATAATTCACAACTAGTAACTCCCCTTTTGTGAAGGAAAATGTTCAACACAGTAAATTTATATGAAATACACAGTAAATGGAACTAGGAAATTTCATCTGACAGTATGATTATCTTTCCCACAAAATGTAACTGTTTAATGATTTACCTACCCATATTCTACCGTAGGATTGAAGGCTATGGTGGCCTTGTTTTGGTTTCTGCTAGGGCTTTCAGGGTGCTATTTTTGCTGTTGACCAAAGTCTTCACAGTGATTCTACAGAAAAATGGACTTTCATGTCACATCTCCCTGGCTTACCGTACTGAGTACTATTTCTATTTCTGTCCCAGTGAGTCAAAGGCAGATACCTCCATCTCCAGCTAACACATCTCCAGATCACAGAAGCCATTTCCCCTAAGCTATCCAACTACTAACATAGTTGGACTAAAATAACAACCATTGTATATAACATGTTTTTGCTAGAAATTTTCTGTATTTAAGGTGAAAGACCATGTGTCTCAAAGCATGCTATTTCCTGTAACAATATTTACTGCTCTAACAAAAATACTCATTTGTATTAATATATGAAATAAACTGTACTCTTCAGGCTACTTAAATGTGAAATGGACAATATTTCACAGAATATTTAGCTCACATTCCCTGTCATTTATGAGCTCAGTCAAGCTAAATCTCTCCAGTATTTCTGTATGTTGTACTCAGCATGTGTAACCTCTTCACAACAGAAACCAATTCTTTATTTCATCTTCCTGTCACACACTCACACTTAAGCCTCATTTGAGGATTGTAACTTGCATCACAGGTTGATTTTAGTCAAATACAGACCACAGGTCATAAATTCTTCTTTTCCCCATTCGCTTGGAGAATTAAGCCTTTTTATCCTAACTGTGTATGACAGCTGGATTCCAAGTGACAGTGTGTTTCCAGCAGTAACTAAACATACTGAAAGTAAACTTGAAAATCTGGAAAAGGAAATATTGCCTGAAGTGACACAAAATATGTAGCAATTTGGGAAAATAACACGTAATTTTTCAAATAAGAGCAGTTCAATATAAATGTTCCAGGAGATTGTAACCACATTGCTTTCTAATGTCCATTCTTGAAGCATAGGTTTAACTTTACCTTCTCATTTAGATATACGACAGAATTTCAGCCACAAGTCTTATTTGCAGCAGGTATAAAAGTCACATTACATACAGAATTTAAAAGTATGTCTCTTTATGATACTCAATTTTTCTAAGTCAGAAGACATTTTAATGCAAGAAATTCTAGATTAAAGCTTATCACACAGGTTCACCTCTCCATCGTCTATTCTTCTATCACAATGAAATGCTTTTTAAACACAGCTCGGCTGGATTCCACAGTCATGAGTCATGTTAAAATACCCAACAAAGAAAAGAAGAGTCTGCCCTAAAGTCTGCATGTGAAGGAGAAAGACTCTTCTAATTAGAAAAAACAAGAGGTCTGAGAAGAGACACAGAGGTCAGTAGAAGCAGACCTTGACCACAGGACAACAGAGGAGTCCACTGAAGAGCCATGTTGTACATGTCTGTGACCTCTGGCATTGCCAACAACCCTACAGGCAAGGACCCACTTAGTCCCTCAGGTGAGTGACCAAAATAACCAGTGGAATAATAACCTATTACAGGAAGAAAACACCCAGGACCAAAGACAAGCAGTTGGGAAATACTTCACAGTGGTATACTTCACAACCTAGAGTCTGGCAGTGAAGAAAGCAAGCTGTTGGTTTATTTTCTCTCACTTGTTGCTATCTTACCACTAAAAAGCAGGTCACAGTTTTTTAAAAAGAGGGAAAGATACTTGCATTTTACATATTATTAATGGTGATGTACAACACACACACAATAAAGTTTTAAATAAAAGATTTTAATTTTTTTTAATTATACTTCCTTGGTTAGCATTACAACTAAAATTTCTTCACGCAGGATTAGTTAATTTGGATGCAAATATGTACATTATAGCTGCACATCTTTTTCTTTTGTTTTTCTTTTTTAACTGGAAATCAAGTTTGAGCTTGTACTTACCCAAATGTGGTGGATGGCAATAAAGTACAAAGAATGAAGAGTTCCTTTTCGTATCAGCTACCAGAATACACCTCTACAGACATACATTAGAAACACGGCAAAGCTTGATTTATACTGGCATAAAGAGAAGCCAGGCTGAGTTTTCAACTCTTGCTCTCATGCTAGGAAACCCCCTTTTCTTTGATTGTAACAACAAGTCAAATACTCAAAATTTATCTGGTAGCTACTTGAATCCAAGATGAGCGAGGTCCTACCTCCAGTTAACTAAAAGCAAAGCAAGCTGAAATTGCATATAAACATAAAAAAAAAAAAAAAATTAAAAAAAAAGTAAATCTGAAAACCACTAAAGTCCTGAGTGTCAGCTGGACTTTTTTTCATAGTTCTTTCATAGAATGCACTAATTTTAATAAACTTAATAATCTGTGTACGTTGAAAACCTAATTTCCCATTTGGATTTACTACTTTTGAAAGGAATGGAGTGCAAAATTTATGTTTTTCAGATACTCAGTGTAGTGATAGAATGATTAGAAGGAGTATAAATCTTGAAGCACTATTATTGTTGAAAGAATATTCAGAAATTGTGAATTAAAACAAGTCTTACAAAAATGTCACAACAGCTTTGAGCATCTTATTTTATATCTTGATATTCTAAGTGTCTGATGAAGTCTAATGAATGGCATTTTCTCCTCTCTGCCAAAAACAATAGTTTCAAGCAGCAGAGGTTTTTATATAAAAAACAGTACCTTACACTACAAGGACAACCTTAAATTAAGCTCTTCTTTTAAGTTTCCATGCTAGGAATATAATGTATCCAAGATAACTTGTATCCAGCACCCAGAAATCTAAGAAACTTTTTGATTGGTGTTCCTAATTTCTTATTTAAGTGACAACACTGCAAAATGTAGGCTGGTTAAAACAGTTCCTGAGGGCAATATATTGAAAATAACATCCTGTTCCATATGGACAACTAGACATCCCACCCAAGCTGAAGTTTTTCAAATCTTAAATTTAGGAACAGAAGATTGACATTGGAAGTCTTGATCATGTAACTCAAGCATCTCTCAACCTCAATCAACTTGGGAAAATCTGTTTGGTCCAAGAGGGTCAAGCATGCATATGTGCTTTATATCCTCACACAACACACGACGCACAGTATTTTTCCAAATGCCACAGTCCATTATGATCCAAAGTCCCTGGGATTTGGGGATTCTTTTCAGAACTGAGGGATTTTGTTTGGGATTTTTGCTGTTTTGTTGGGTTTGGGGTTTTTTGTTTTTTAAATATGGTTCATGACAGCAGACTATGGTGCAAACAATAAATGAAAATGAAAATAAAACTACAACAATGGCTAACCACGGAACTTAGGGGAGGGATCCCACTGAATCACAGAAAGGCATGTAGCAATGAGAGAGGCAAAAAAGCCAGGTACTTGACGAAGTTTATCACACTAAAACTTTACTGTACTATGTACTTAAGCTGTCCAGGAAGGATTAAAAAAATTCAAAAGAATCATCACCCCAAACCAATGTTATTGTTTATCACATAAACAAGCAGTCTGGCTTACAAGCAGTGTGGTGTCTGGGACTAAACCCTGGCCAGACCAGATTATAGGATATAAAGCTGAAAGATCTTACTTCAGCTACCAAGTATAAATTCCAGCAACTGCAAGCAGCCTCAGCACATAATCTTCTCTGTAAATGTATCAAGCCTCATTGTATGAGTAATCAAACTCCTTGTCTTCATTGCTTCTATTGCCATGACTTTTTTTAAACATCACAATCTGCATCTTGCAAAAACAATGAGAAGAAACAGTGACAATGGCAAGAAATTAATTCATATCACGACTTTCTCTAATATCAAAATGCACGCAAAATAACCTATAAAAAATAAATGAATCATGAATATTCATAGTTTAGAACGGGTAACAATACTTTTGAAAATAATGAATACAGTTAATCATCTCAATGGCTTTTTTTTTTTTTAACAAAGGGTGCTTCCAATAGAGTCTTTATTATTCCAACCCTGTAAGAATTCTGGTGGGTTTTTTTAATCTTCACAGGTGAAAATATCTGCAAAAAAATTCATGCCATTTTAAGGGTTTTACTCTTAAATAAAGACTGGCGACTCACTCTAAGTTAACCAGCACAAGTATCTGAGAAAAGTCTGACGTGAACACAAGAACAATAACTCCAAACAATCATACATGCAACAACCAGGAAAAACCAAACTATATAAGACAGTCCAGCAATTTTCTTCATTAATTATTTCTAAGTTAAAGATGCAGCTTTACGTGTTCCTTGACTTCCAGTGTCAGTCTTGGCTCTCCCTGTCATTAGCTCTCATCAATTAGAGCAATTCTGTACTTGAAAAACTTCATCCCTTTGTTCTCAAACACGGGGAATTTCCTAAGAAACGGCACAGAGTCACGAGTGGGACCTGGCATGCCAAACCTAGGAGAAGACATTCCATCCAATTAAAAAAAAAAAAGAAAATAGGAAATGCTGCTTGCTTAAAGTTGTAACTTTAATTGTTTTAATTTTACTAAACACATAAAAGCCAAAACATAGAATTTTAACGTGGAAAAAAATGTTATGACTTCAAATTTTTCCCTTTCAATCTATAATTCTTAACTGTTTCTAAAACAATTTCTATCATTGTGTGAGCAAAAGACATCAGTACTCAGTCAAGAAAAAGGGAAATGGAGGTGAGAGTAAGATTTGAATCAACAGGTGGATTCACCGGTTTATATCCATATCAGCACAGTTGATACTACAACCCTGCACATAAAATAAGGAGAATATTTTGGTTTTGCAATAAAAAAAACATTTTCAGATAAGGCAAACAGGCTAAAAATGTTCCAAGTATGATAGGGGTGAAAAGCAGAGTTGTGCCTTTTCTCCCATAAATGCACAGTATCATAACCCAGAACTGATGCAATACCACACACCAGATCCTCATCACTCACAGTCCTTTACAGAGCTGTCAGACCAACCAGATCTTAGAAGGACAAAGACATATAAGAATTTGGACTTTAAAACATTGTGATGTCATTGTAACATTTTACTTCAGAAAGATCTCTTGCACACACCCCAAGACCCCCACTCCCAAACTGCAAGTTTTGTTTATATTTTCCCCTTTGCAAGAGTAGCATTCAGTCACAACTTTCAAATTTGTTAAACATATAGTCTCACCACATTAAAAATGTCTAATTAGCTTATGCGAGGCTTAATTTTGATAGGAGCTTAATTACAAATCTATGTTGCATGAGACTCGTTCGTATTTCAAACATGTTAGTAATCTGAGTTGTATTACATAAATGATCTTTAAAGACAACCACTTTTTAGATATGACTGTCTTCAGTACTGATGCAAGGAAAGACATGCCTAAGCGATCTTCCAGCAGATTTCACAGATGGCTCACAAGGCTGTCACAAGGCACAGAAGGAAGAAAGTAGCTTATTTCTTTACAGAGATGCAAATACAAAGCACAATCTGGATTTAAGGCTAAAAGCTGTTTATTTACCAATAACTCCTCTAAACCTTACTTCTGCTCACAAATATTTCTTACATCAAAGTGAATTACTAAAACTAAAAATTAATAGACTGCAAGGAAATAAGTGAATTTCATGTTGATTTGATGTCAGGTATTGCCATACAAAAATATGGAATATGTGCTCTACAAGTGCAACTTTCTATGCAATTTTCTATGCAGGCTATAACAGAGATTGGTTGGTTAGTACAAGCGAACACAGGAAAGCAGCACTGAGAAGTCATGGCATACACTGGTTATATCATTTCAGAAAAAAACACAAGGTTTTTCAAGAGGTAACTATGGGTTAATGTTGTAGATCAAATTCTGAGAAACAGAACCATCATCAAGGTTGTGCCCTATCACTACGCTGTGAAGAGAATCACAACAAAATACAAATGAAGATATTTATTTTTTTAAAGCCTACTACACTCATCATAATAGACTCTTTCTCTGATTTATAAGGCAGACTAGGGCTTTTTTCAGAATTTGCTTCTTCATTATGCAAAACAGCAAAAGGAAATAAGGTCTAATGGATCATACTGGCATTTTTTAATAACCTTTACATGAACCAATCCTTTTTTCAGCCTTCCAATGGCATTGTGAAAAATAACAATCCATGAAAAAATCAAACAGACAAAAAAATTTAAAAATCAGGATTCATTTTTTTCCCTTCAGCTTCTTAAGACTCAACTAACCTGGCTGCAAGCATCTGGCACCAAGCAAGTGGCATATGTAAGCTGTTTACAGACTTTGTGTATCTCAGAAATAGAAAGCCTAGGGCTCTTGTCAAGAAGTTTCAATTTGCGCTAAAACACTGTTCTTCTAAGACATCAGTCCCTGAGACTCCCGTCTTTTTAGTCAGCAATATTCTTTAAACAATTATTGCATCTCATGTGAGGCTTGCAGAAGGAAATCACAGTGGTTAAGAGTATGTGCCACACTAAAATCCAGCTACAGTGCCCAAGAGACATTAGAAAGCATCAGCCAATAATCTGGTCTTGACTCATTGTATCAATCTTACTACACATAATGAGTCTTCTGCTGTTCTCTTCCTGGGGAGACATCTTCATTTTTTTTAAGCTCAGCAAGGTATTTATTTTTTTCTTTGTTGTGTTCTATGTTAAAAGTTACTATTAGAGAATAGTTTTATAGAAGCCTCAATACAAGTCTTTACAGCAAAAAATATATCTTACAAATTTTCATTCTTCTAGACAGTTGTTTAATTACACACTCCAGTCTCATAGCTTACAAATGCATTGAGAAATTACTTGAGACTGTGCATTTAATGCAGCATAATGATTTAACTTCATGGTTCTACATAAGGCTGAATGCACTATGGGAGTCTTCCACATCTCTCTCTCAGAGATTCTTGTGATATATTAAACAAATAGACGGGCAAAAAACTACCTTTCTGTTATATAAAACAAGATGTTGTAATAAACTTCACAGGCAATTCCAATACCCCAATGTACTTTCTAGAGCTCTCAAATCAGAAATAATTTCTCCTGGGTGGTTCTTTTCCACACAGACTCATTACATACCCTTTTATTTTGTGATACAGCAATGCATTACTGCCTCTATGGCTGACATAATTATAGGTAAATGTATTCCATAAGTGGTGTCTTCTTCCCTTCCCAGATCTTTCCTCCCACACTGTCTATGACATGTCCTTTTTTTTTCATTCTCTGTTTCATCAACTGTACTATTTTGATCCAATACATATATTTATGTGTGAAATACATATTAGCTTTATATATTCAGGTAAGATCAGGGAAGCATAAGAACAAATTAACAATATTTAAAATCAACTCAAAACAACAAAGCAAACCTAGCACTATGAGTCTTTTGAGATTCAACCATCATTAAACTGGAGAGGCTGATATTTCTTTAATTATTACTACACCTGAATAAGTTATTTTTAGGTTTTGTGGATTGCAGTCTACTTACTGTTAGCTGTGACAATCATCATGAAATAATTATCTTATTTCCTCTAGCAGTATGTTCACTGGACAGCTGCTAGCTATTCCCACGGTGGCATTAGAAAAAAAACGTATTTACTTTCCTTCACATATAAAGGCAGTAGCAACATAAGATGTCAGCTTCAATATGTAGTGCACTATTATCTCTACTGACTCATGTCTTTCATGTATTTTCCAGTAGCTTGTAAATTTTTAAAAATCGCTCTTTAAATAGGTATCTAGATTAATTTGGGGAGATTTTTTAACTATTACTCAGGATTTACTGCTCATCTGGGCAGTGGACAGCAGGGTAAGTCACTGATACTCTATCACCACCTTTCATCTTCTTGATGTTTATCAGCATGATACACACATAGGTATATACAGATATATATGCAGATGAATAAGTAAAATGGTAAGAAATTATCTGTACAATTACAAAACAAGGATTCTTCACATTTTGACATCAGTTTTGGAAGGCATTTAGATCTCTGTCTAGTACAAGCCTGTATTATGTCATTTTATTCAGTGCAAGCCAAATTCCTTCAACATATTTGTTACTTTAAAAGTGACAGAGATCACTAAGTATGGTTTAATATGTTGGGCAGCTCAGAGACCTCAAGCATTTCTATTATTATCTACCTTCCAGTTATATATTTTCTCAAAATTTAATTATCCAATGGAAAGCCAGTCTCCCTCTACCAATAAATACTTACAATGGAAGTAAATAGTGATAGATAATACTTTTCTCTATCCATTTCGTGACAGCCAGATATAAATACTTCAGAAAAAATGTTGTGATTTGCTGTTCTAATTACAAGAGACTGTCACTTTTCCTCCTTAGATCAGTAGCAGTAAAGATGTCCTGTGCAAATAATGTATGTGATACAAAGATAAAACACGTCCAGAAGAAAAATTCTATCCAGAGGGCAGATGAAATGAAGTAGCCAAGTAAAAGTTGACACTGCCACTGAAGATCTATACTAAAACTGAACATA
>VXBB01002367.1:284041-341813 GCA_013399915.1 Illadopsis cleaveri
GGGGGGGGCGGGGGGAGGAACCCAAAAAAACACAAACAGAAACACAGGGAAAAATGTTAGCCCTAACTGACTCTTTGTCATGGAACCTATTTCCTTCATTAGACTTCATTAGAACTTCTGGAAACTTTAAAAGAAGATTTTGAAGTAACACAGAAATATAATATTGTGGCATGGCTTGAGGAAGCAGAGCAGTCTCCGTTGAAAACACAGCATCTACTCCCTGCCTGAAAACATGTGCTCTTCATCTCAGTTTGGCTATTACAGGTTAAAAAGAAGAAATGAAGGAGAATTACTGTTTTACCAGATTCAAAATGCTCACTCTTCTTATCATTGTGCAGGCTCCTCAAGCTTTTTAATTAATGTGTCTCCCTTACCCATCCTTCTGTCCTTTTGTTTTGGTTTTTGTTTGTTAGTTTGTTTTGTTTGTGGGTTGTTTTTGTTTGTTTGTTTAAAAGAAATAAAGCTTACTTGACTTTGTGTCTTCCACATGACTACTAGGAGTTCAGGACCACAGGCACCACAGTAACAACTGACCAGAACTAAGCACCCCATTGCCCATAAAAGCTTGTCAGGTAATTTAAAAAATAGTTTAAAAAATGGTGTGTCACTTCTGACCTTCTAGACTGAAGTTACTTGTGTGAGTTAGAAGGAGTAACAGGAACTCCATATTCTCTTTGACATACATTCCTTTTTTTTCCTCCACGTATGGGTATGAAACCAGAAACAGGTGCACTATATCTCAACCAACTTTTTCAAATATGCAGCCAGAATCTTCAATACCACTTGGTAGACATAAAGTTTCCCTTATTAAACTAACTGCAGCTAGAATTAGGTATGTGGGAGTTTTCCCAAGCAAAAAATAGTATGTTGAAACGTAGAGTTCTCAGGAAACTCTAAAAAGGGACTACACAAGACTTACCAGTCAGGTGAATTTCAATGAATTTGTAGCTTTTTTTCCTTTTGAAACCCCAACTAATAAAATCCCTTTATTGAAAAAAAAAAAAAAAAATCCAACAAAAAAATCCCATGCAACTGTAGTCCTAAAAATCCCATTTATTCCACAGGTTCATTACAACTGAAGACAATTAAGTCTGACTGAGCATTTCAGATTCAAAACGACTGAACTGCTTCTCATTCTTCTCTGTTTTTTAATAAAAAACTCTCTGTAATTTTGGATGATAAGCAGCCAACACATCTGTAGGCTATCCCTATTTGACAATCTTTAGTTTGTCTTTGCTTGGGGTCAAGCATGACAAATTTCCAGGGAGATCTGTCACATCTTAAGGCCATCCAGACAGTAATCATGTCTTCTGCTTGCAGAAACAACATCTGCCACTGCAACAAACGAGAGCTCTTGATTCACACAGTCTCCAGCTGAGCTCCCTGCTCATTAGGGTTTCCCAACTGCTGCCTCTTACACAGGAAAAACACACCTGTCACTGAACAAGCCAAGTGCCTCACCCACTCTCTGCTCAGCCTTGAACAGAGCGTCTCCTGCTGAGCCCGAGCTGCGCAGGATCAAGCGCCTCTTCGCTCACAGAAGCAAGAACTTGTCAGACTGTGTCTCAGCACTACCTGCTAAGTGAGAAGATCTTCAGCTGTGAAGCTTTCACACACACCGTGCTAAAAGCCCAGGTGCAGTGGTGCCTGCTTCAGGCAGGATCCCACACTGTGGGCACGGGGCTCCCTCTGCAAAGCCCTTCAACACTCCACAGCTCCCCCTCCTCTGGGCACCTCGCCACATTTTGGAGCCACAGCATGAGGTTAACATCTACCACTCTCTAATGTTTCCTCAAGGCCCCCAGACTTATCTAACTGCATAAGGTTATACACTTGGCAGGATCATACAGGAACATTTAAGTCCCCATTCCTACTCACTCATTCAAAGGCATCTGTCCTCATCTTGCCTTAAGGTTAGAAACTCTTGTAGTATGGAGAAGGACCTAGAAAAACCCGGCAGTTGAAAATAACAAAGAAGTTCACTTTTAGAATGCTTGATATGAAATTACCTATCTTTTAAAACAAATCATGTGTTAGGAAGAGGTGAGATTTCACTCAGGAAGAACTTCAAAGGCAACAGTTTTCATAGGATTAACATCTGAAAGACTGTATCAGTCTAATTTTCCTTTTAAATAATCCTATTCAAACATCATTTTAGAATTACAAGATAAGAAAATGGTCTTTGAAGGAAAAAAAGAATTTCTGTCTTCCTACATTTTGACAAAATTATTTGAAAAAATACTTGGAACAAAATTTAGCAATTTTACATGGCTCAAAAAAATTAACATGCCAAATATATTCAGGGATTTGAGTTGGTTAATCTTTAAAACATGAGACAAGTACTGCTGTCATCTTGGGATAAAATCTTTATTAGATATTACTGGATGCCAGAAGGTAAACTGAGAGACTAACAATAGGGGAAAAATACCTGAGATAATCTTTGCAGAGGTAAATTCCATATCCTGTTTTCTGGAACTGATTTTTTTTAATACATCAAATAATCTGCTTTGCCTGTAGGCACTAGAACCCTTCTGGCATCCTTCACTCTTACACAGAGAGAAAGGGTTACTGCACAGCACAAGGAGTTTCAGTCCAGAGATCTGTTTTCCATTTCCTACTGCTACACAAACTTCCCATGTAATCTGCAGCGAAACCCTTTTTCTCTCTCTCCAGTAAGGCAACACCTGTGAACTATAACTTAGGATAAGTTTACAACCAATAGAATTGCCAAAGTGTTGTTGTCTAAACAAAAAAAAAATCATTTATGTTAAGAAAAAAAAAATATTTTTTAGTAGAAGTCAAAATAGTTCTTTGCAGATTTACATACACTATGAAATGAGCCCAGATCTCCATAAATTTGATATTTGCTCAACAAATGGGAAGGACTTTATCTGTTTCTGGAATAACAGCTGGATGAAGTTGAAGCAATTTTCTCTACAGGGGCAAATCTAAGCAAGAAAAAAAAGAGAAATCCATAATTTGAATTCTAAAACTGTGTTGAACAGATGCTAGAACTTCAGTTGTGAGACACTTGCTTACATTAAACTTCCAAGTTTTGTTTTTCATTTTTTAAATTAAATATAAATATAAAATTGAAAAATATTTTCATCCAAATAATAGTATCATAGCTCAAGAAACAGTCTTATTTTCATATTCTGTTTTCATTACCCTGCTTATTATTTTTTTTTTAATACAGATCAGAAGTTTGGCTTTTAAACAACAAAAACAGTATTTCATAAAGCACTGCTCAACCACTAAGCTCCACTGGGCTGAAGGAACCATAAAAGCATCAGAAATTAATGAGCATGGTGGACCACAATCCAAGCTCCCAGAGACAAGATGAAATAACTGAGTAGTTAAAATTGTTTTTACTGGGTAGAAACTCATCACAGGGCACTCAGCACAGATGTAAACACAAAAATGTCACTTTTTGGGGGTGCTGTGTGTGTAGCATAGATGCATGATCTCCACTTGCAGCATTTAAGACATTTCATCTCATTCTAGGGAGCTTGTTTTAAAGGAAGAGGAAAAAAAGGCATTCTGATGTATAAAAGATTAAAGACCCTCAGCCAACATTTGGCAACATTCTATTAGAGTTTCAGATTACAGACTCATGAGAAAGTGGTTGTTTTTCAACATCCTTCTTGTTGAATTTTTACAATAAAAAGAGAGAAATAAATTCCTTGAAAACCACCATAACAAAACATCCTAAACAATTATTTCCCTCTAGAAATCACTTATTATATATGAGGATGAGTACCAGCAAATGTAAAAGCAGAAAATACCTGGTGTCCTTCATTAGAAAAGACACTATTATTTACAGTCACTTTTTCTTTCCCACAAAGATTTATAATTTTTACTTTTCCTCTTATAAACAAATGAGAGTAATATTCAGTTACGACAAAGATTTGGTTGATAAATCTGGAAATAAATATATTCTTGAAAGTTTTCTCTCTTTGTTGGAAAAGGAGCAAGAACCCCTTTGGGAATGAGTTGGTATTAATAACAATGTCACATAATTGCTGACTTTAGAAGTTCCACTCTTTTAGCTGGATTGTATTAAAAACTTCCAGCTGTTCAATACAGTCAGCAGAGAAAAGCATTAGTTGAAGAAGCAGCAGGAAGCCAATGCCAGCAGCAGCAGCAGTTGCCACATGCCGTGAGGAGGGTGAGGCTTGCAAGGTCCCTGGGCAAGGCTGAGGGACAGTTTGAATACAGCTTTGAGCAACTTGGTCTAGTGGAGAGGGCCCCTGCCCACGGCAAAAAGACTAGATTGTCTTTAAAGGTCTCTTTCAACCCAAACCATTCCCTGATTCAATGACAAAGAAAATTAAGAGGAAAAAATGGTTTTCATTAATAAACCAGTAAACTACTATTTAAGGACCATTAGATATTCTTCAGCGGCACAAGATAGGAAATTGTCCAAAAGGTTTATTAGTCAACGGTATATTTAGTTTTTTTGTAAATTTTTATATCCTTTTAATAGGATCAATAGGTAAATTCAGTATGCCGAAACTCACATTTGGTATTTAGTTATTAGCTTCGGGTAACTACTCAGCAGTAGCAACAGGCCTTAAATGCTATAGATATTGTAATTGGAAACTGCAGAATTAGTCTGGTAAGGATCAGGTTTAGCACTGTAAAGCCACTATAGAATTCTGTACTACAATGCAGTAACATCACAGTTCCTCAGGGATACCTAAGGAGAATGTTGTGAATTGTAAATACTACAGTAAGAAGGCACATTTAGAAAACACTTGCTACTTTCTAACTGTATTTAAGAAGATAAACCATGTATAAATCATATCTAGAACATAAAGTTTTCTTGAGACCTCTCACCTCTAATTGTCCAAATCACTCCACCCAAAGCTATCCCTACTATTCTGTTATTTTAATTTCCTGGTATTCCGAAAGAATTCATAAAATCTTTATGAATTACGGTATGAATCTCCTCCTATGAAACCTTCCAGTGAATTCAGTAAGATACACCACATTCAACTCCTTTGTAACTGAGCTCTGTTCACTTTATCTAACTTCACCAGAGAACTTCTAGAGACAGGGAAATATCTGGCTAACTATGAGCATCTGTGGCCTTACATAAACACAAAATGAGCATGATGGCTTTTTCTGACCTTACAGTATGGGAGATCACAGTGCATCAGTTTCAGCACTATACTTTGAGGACACCGGAGATTAAAGGTAGAAATTAAGCCTGGGTATAATCTTAATAATACCAACCAAATCATTTCCAGATTTTAAAATGGATTTGGGGAGAAGATTGCTTTGTGTGCTTGTTTTACAAATAACCGTATTACTGTCATGTCCGTGAATCCCAATTATGTAGCTAATTAACTGTAATTAATTCATTCATTGTAATTACCTGTAATTGTAAAAGCAACTCAATCCCCTGAAGTTTCTCACTCATTAGTTCCCACATAATATGGGTCTGTGAGACTCTTTTTCCTTGGCAGTCTGATGATCAGATTACCATAACACCATTATGGAATCAGGCTGAGGAGAACTCTTGTCTTTGTCTAAAAGGAACACCATAACATCCTCAAAATTCACTTTTTTTCTCTTGAAAACTGTAACGTGTAGTATGCATTTATGACTATATGTATCTGGAAGCACAGTAGTACTGTAAGCCCAAATAATTATATTACAAATAATTATACTGTAACGTATCTTTCATCTAGCACAGGGAAAAGCAAAAGAGAAAAAGAACTTCAGAAACTTATATTAAAATAATGAAGAGCTAAGTGCATAAAACATTTACCTATCCACACCCAAAGAGGAAAGTCTATCAGTATAAAGAAACTCATATGGAATCTGCACTCCTTACATGAAATATATTTTCAAGATTTTATTTCTTTAAACAAAACTGGCAGGAGTTTTAGTGTTCATTAAACTGAAAAATGGGGATTGTTGTCCAGGACAATAGGCACAGAAAAATATGAGAAGCTAAAGCATAGCTCTGTTAATAGAAAACAAACCAGGCACTCCCTACAATCTTCTTTTCTAAAGCAGATAAACATCCTAGAAAAAGATCTTTATTTCACATTTTCTCTTCTTAAGTACGGCTCCCACAAACTCTTCAGATAGCAGTTCCAATGGCTGCAACATATACCTCTATATAAACCAGCATTTTATCACCTCTTGGAGAAGAAACAATGAAACCCACAATCCACCGAGCATCTTGTTTGGCAGCTAGGTTGCAGAGAGAGCAAACAGGTAAAATAATTACTATTTAGGCAAACAAAATATGACTGTTTACAAAATCATAATCTTTCATTTCAATCAGAAGGTTTTGAAATGAGGATGACTTTTAAAAAGCCTCTCACTTCTGAGATCAGTTACGCACAGAAAAATTTCTAAGTAAAAGCTACATGTCCTTCATACACCACATTTAGGTACCTCCAGGTCCACAACTGGGCAGAAGAACAGATACACTCACCCCGCTGGGTTCTCCTCTGGAACACACTCTCTTCAGCCACCACACAGGCAGTGAAATACTAATGATTTATTTTATCAGCTTGGTGGCTCCAGTATTCATTGTGCACAGCGTGTCTTCACACGTAGGTTGCAAAGGTCACAGGGATGGAAGGGAGCCACTGTAAGATCAAGTCCAGCTTCTATTATCCCAAGCACCAGCTCAAAAGCTTGAGCTTTTCACAGAATCACAGAATATCCTGATTTGGAAAGGATGCACAAGGATCATTGAGTCCAACTTCTGACCCTGACTATCCCCAAGAGCCACATCATGTGCCCAAGACTCTTGTACAAACACATCTTCAACACTTTTGTTCCTTCCTTCATTAAAAAAAAAAAAGTTTCCGCACTGCACTCTCCCAATTTCTTTTTCCTCCTAAGTTTTCAGTAAGTCTTTTCTTGTGCCAAAACGGGCTTGTTTAAACCCTGCTTCTTTGCAGTTANAGAGTCACATCATGTGCCCAAGACTCCTGTACAAACACATCTTCAACACTTTTGTTCCTTCCTTCATTAAAAAAAAAAAAAGTTTCAGCACTGCACTCTCCCAATTTCTTTTTCCTCCTAAGTTTTCAGTAAGTCTTTTCTTGTGCCAAAACGGGCTTGTTTAAACCCTGCTTCTTTGCAGTTATTTGATATATTTTTAAACATAGCCTTCTACCCAAGTAGAATAGCAAACCCAGTAAGCAGCTCCTGACTCACCGACTCACAGAGACCTGTACTTGACACAGGTACCCCAGAAAAGCTCAGTGTCTGTGGTTCAGAGCTGACCCAACACAGCACAGCTGGGAGAGGGCAGAGCTGCCCACCCCTGACAGGAACCCTCAGGCAGGGACTCCTGCAGAGCGCTCTGACTGATGGCAGGAACAGCCTCTTGGGTCTCCTTTAATGAAACACCCCGTTCCCCTGCCCTGGGAGTTTTCTCCTGCCTCACTTTTATCCACCTGTATCTGGGTTTCTAAATATTAGTGAATAGAATTGGGAAGATGAGACTGATATGCTGGACTAACATGCAGCCAGCCGTGCTCTGGCACCAAATATGACTGCACAGAAAGCAGCAGGTAACTCACTCAGGCTTTGCTGTTTCTGTAATTCCCTTCCTAATTACCTTCACTCCTTAAATACCTTCCAGTTACTTCCCCCATTCCAGCCTTCAGTTTCAACGGGGGAGATTTTAGTTGCACCAGGGGAGGTTTAGACTGGACAGGAAGAAAAATTTCTTCACCAGAAGTGTTGATAAACATTGGAAGAGGCAGTCCAGGGAAGTGGTTGAGTCACCATCCCTACAGGCATTTTGGAGATGTGCAGATGTGGCAGTAAGGGACATGGTTTAGTGGTGGACTTGGCAGTGTTACATGCATAGTTGGACTCAATGATCTTAAAGGTCTTTTCCAACTGCGTGATTCTGACTCTACGATTTAGTCCACTACAATTTACAATTTCTAAAGTTAGAAAAAAACACTAGTAAAGTTTCAGTTGTCTCAAGACTGGGGTTTTGGGGTTTTTTTAAATCATGCCCTCCCTAGTTTTCATGGACCTCTAAGTTATTTCAGAAATCTTGTCTCCAAGACACCTTCACATCTCTTAAATCCCTGCTGTCAGGTAGTCAGAAATGTGGAGCTAAAGCAGAAATTAAGATGTTAATATCACAACCTGAAACTAAGTACTAAGGCTCCTTTTAATTCAGCTCTATTGTTTGTTTTTAATCTTCATAAGGCTCCACTGACCCAGTTTCACAATGACTTTTTTCTGTAATTTTGCCTCCTGCTCAATGAAGTGAGTACAACCCTCTATTCATTTATCGAATTAATAGAGTTTTATATTAAGGACAATATCTCCTGAATATAGTTTTGGCAATTCCATTACATTTATGCACTTTATCTGTGTTGCATCATTGCTTTTCTTGAATTTAAGGGATTTGTCTCATAAAAGTAATAACTTGAGCATACATCTCTTCATCAAGAAGTATATACACAGTAACAAATGGACTCTCCAGTTCTTTAAGTGTTCACAAGGACATTTCCACTAATTAATCTTTTCTATCATTAATATAATAATATAACAGAATTCCTAAGGGGAAAGTGAAGTGCTGAATCGAGGCTTGGAAGTTTTCATTAACAGAGACCTTTCTTAATAACAGATACAATGTGCACAGACAGCTACCTTGTATTATAGCCTTAAGTAGGCATACACAAAAAAAATGAGGCTCCAATCTTCTGTGCTGACTGTACATTTTACCTAAAGGTAGCATGCAATTTCTTTCCTTTCATCACATGAAGTAGTAAATGGTCTGAGATTTCTCCTCATGATTTCCCCTGACCAAAGGTCATATGTGTCAGCACGCTACACTTGGTTTGAGATATGTGTCTTCCTACATGGGCTATTTAACTGGGGTTTGTCAATACCATTATTTTTCCCTTTTTACTCAAATTTCATTTCTTTTTATCTTATGCGGTCTGGGTAGTACTGATATGCAGGATCTGAGCAACTTATGGCATTGAGACCTTATACACCTTATAAGAATACTCCTGCCTCTTCAGTCCACCTCTCCTCACCAGCTGGAATCAGTTTCACAGACGCATTGCTAACAGCATCACAGCTGTGTGCATGTTGACCTTTGCTGACAGCTCAACTGAGCTTGAATCTGTGACATTATTTGTAAGTTCATGTCTCCAACTCAACCTGCAAAAAAATGAGTTTCTGCTTCTACTGACTTGGTTTTCCACTTCCAGAATACCTCCAATAAATCTGCTGTCTTCCTTTGTCATCACAGCATCTCCCAGCAGGGTTATCTGAAGATCATCCTCTGCAAGATCTCTGCCTCCGTGTCTCCCACCTCTCGGGGGCACTCTATTTCTCGCGTCAGAGACCCATTTATCTACTAGAAACTTGGACCTGTTTAATTCTCCAGGACCCAAATTCAAAATACACACAGGCTGGTGACTCAAATAAGCATTCAGATGACATTTTCCCACAGACTGTGCTTCCTTCACCTCTTACTTCAATGAAGGAGTTTGGGCTTTATTGCCCCTCTCTTTTTGTTAAGCTGTACCTATCAAGGTACTTTTTTGCTCCCCTGCGGCTTTTAAAGAATAAAATCTTGTTGTATGTCTCCCACTACCTGCCCACAGACACCTGAGGCCACATCTTTTGAAATCTTTGCAATGCCAAACCCCAAACATGTCTTATACAGTCTCAGCTAAATGTTGAGACTGTATTACATGTTTGTTCTAATGACAAAAATAGCAGAAAACATTTTCAATGCATTTTGTGTTCCTATGTAGCATGTTTGGTTACTAATTCACCACAAAGAAAATTTTATTGAGATAAAATTTACAGTTGTTTTCCAGAGCCTTCCTATATTACCTGGAAAAAATACATCTTCTTTCAGAGTTTTGTTTCTACTACCCCAGAAATAGGAATAAATCACTGAGATAGTGTCACACAGGTTCCTACATGGTACCTTGGATGGATGCATGGATGGAAATCAAGAGTGATTAAATTTCTATAATTGTATTTGTTACAGAGATTATGCTTACCCAGTGTCCCCAAAGGCAAGACTTACTTTCTTAGAAAACTATCACAAAATAACTTAGAAATAACAATACTCACTTTCCTTTGCAGTACATTTTAAACCCAAGGATTTGTATATTTGCAAAAAAAAGGGGGCATGAAAGAAGCTAAAATCTCTTGAATGTAAACACAGAGCAACCTTTCAAGCTTTTTATAAAGCTTTTTCTTTCTATTTCCCTTTTTTTCCTTCTTTCAGCAGTCACACAAAGTTCAGAAGGGAGGGTCTGGAGGATTAGCAAACCCTTACCCAAAGCTGGGACAGCTATGATGTCAGATCCAACTTCAACATAAACTAATTTGCTCAAAGCCTTCTTGAGTCAAGTTTTGAATACTCTAAGCATGGAGATTCCAGACTTCCATTCAAGTAAGTAAAAGCAAAACCACTCTTACTTATACTATCAAAACATACTCAGATGTTACATGTCAGAAAATATTTTCATATTTAGTTTTACCAATATAGGAAAAAAAAATGTGTCTCTACAAACTGTGTTTCTAAAAAAAGAGAATTTGCTTTCCTGATACCACATTTCGGAAGTGGAACATATTCCTCACATTTACATGCATTGGCCTTCAGTGGAGAAATTAACTACTGCAAAGTGAAATTCAGTGTGTGCAGATTAATCATGGACCTTGTATAAATACAGGAGATTATCTATGTATTCATCTTAAATTTTGAAATTATCTTTTTCATAGTACTGAGAAAAAAACCAAAAATTAGTCTGCATTCTTATTTGTATATTAAAGAATAGACTGTTATGCATGTTACATAGAATCTTTTATGCAGGTGAAAGAAACTCACAACTATTTCCACTCACACATTCACATGTATATATTAATGTATTCATTTTTCATCAGGATAACCTTGCAAATAGAGAATTTACTGGAATCTTGCATTTAGATCCAAAAAGAAAGGTATTATTTAAAGGAACCTGAGTGCCATACAAAATGGCAGGCCTATTAAAACGTAACTTGCAAATTCAGCTACTTTTGCACTTTGAGTCATAGAAATTGACAAATTGCCACTTCTGGGTTGCCAAGACCGAGAAATCAATCATTTATAGCAGCATGCAATGTTTTTTGCCCCAATTTCCAGCTGTCTATGAAGAATGAAATATCATAAATGAATATGGGAGGCATGAAGAGCACATTGCTACTAACATGTCCAATTCTGCCCAAGTGGCATAAAAACAAAAATACATTACTATCTGACAGGTATTTCATGATTTAGATGAAATGAGTTGTGAGTTTCACTCATTAACACATTAATAACCATTTTGAAATCACCATTATCCTCCTGCTCTCTTGAGCCTGCATTCCAGACTAATCTTGACTCATCACCACAAGCACACTCATCTGACTCATTTATTTTTTCTAGTGTTAGCCAGAAACACAAGCTAATTGCAATGAAAAAAATCAAGGAAGAATTCTAGGCATGTCAGAAATTAATGACATTAAACAGTTTCTCAAAAACAAACAAAATTATATTTTAAATTTTCAACCTTTTGACAATATTGAAATATTCTACACATTGACTTCCGACACATTTTATGTTTCTATAAACACTGAAAAGACAGAGAAGAGCTGGTTTCCTGATGGCCTAGAAAAGGAAACTTCCACAAACTGCCAATTTGCTATCAAAACTGAATATACAGTCATGGGAAAGCTATTCCAAGAAGAAATCCATAAAGTTTAGGAGAAATGCAAAATCTCTACTTGATGACCTTGATACCAGTTTTACCCATACTCCAACAAAAATCAGGTTTGAAAATTTTAAAGAACCTTGATCTGCAGTGAAACAGACTTTGATACCTGTTTTGAAAAGAACTGTGTATTGCTGAGACAGAGAAAATATTTTGATTTAGAACTAGGGATAAAATCTATTAATAAAACAGAGATTCTTCAGATTATTTTATTTTAAAGAAAAAGAAAATTGACTCACCTAATTGCAAAATATTGGCAAAATAACCTTTACGTAGAGGAGAAAAAAAAAACCCAAATATTTTTAATCTGGACTGTAAGGCTCAAGTAGCCTCAAAGAGCTTTTCAAAGTGTGCATGTAGCTCAAGTAAATATGGACAAAATGTTTACTTACAAAGCTGCTCGTATGAAAAATGTGAAGTGTAATTTAGAGTCCTCAAAATGAATATTAAATCATCAGTTGACACAGGTGACAATTACAACTATGTTTGTATCTATGAATCAGTAAATCCCAAAACTCAAACAAATCTCCTGGGCAGTCCCAATCTCTTCCTTTCTTCTTATCTTTCTTTGCACCTTGGGACTACAAATTAAAAGCTTAAATACAAAATAACAGCTGTTTTCATTCCATTTTCAGCTTTAGTGGGATCAAGAGAAAACAAAAGGCATGTGAGACAGCTTGCTATATACAGATCTTCAGCTGAGATCTGCTAACTCAGAATATTTTGTTGCTTTGAATTAACAAAGAAGAATTCAAAATTCCTTTGAGACTAAATGATTTCCAGGTTTCAACTCTACAGTACCATCTACAATATTAAGTTTTGATACTTCTATTTTGCAACTGTTTCTATGAAGAGCCTGCAGGGTGTAAAGCACTGAGGTGAGTTAATTCATTCTATCACCTCTACTTCCACTGTACTTTTCTTTCTGCATCTCAGTAAAGTCTTTCTTTTAGCCATTTTATGCAGCTATGTGCACATTCATCTGAGAATCTATGTCAATTCACAGTTTTAAGGATATGTGATTTAGCTCATGTCTATGTTATCTACATAAATACAGGTAATTCACAAAAGATTCCCATTAGTAATTTTAGACTCCCACTTGCATTCACAGCATCAAACATCCCTCTACTGAAAGCAGAGATTTCCATTTCCCCAAAAGACTGAATAGTCCAGTGATATTCAGTAAAGAGTAAAATTTCTTTATCATCTGTACCCTTGAAATACAGCAGAGACAACAGTGAAAGGCAGTGAAAGAAGAACATCTGCATCACAAAATCTTTTTGTCCATCTGTAGATAGTCATTCATTTTCATAACCAAATTCTCCAAGCTAGCACTCTCAAATGATTTCACCAGGCTTGAAAGTTTAAGGGAGCTTTTGTAACCAGCACATTCAGTCAAAGTGACAAAAGAGAAGCAAAATTTTACAAGGTCAATATTATTCCAAGAAATATTGATATTTTTCTTTTAATTTTTTCTTGCTTCCAATATTCCATCTTATCAATATTTCAGTGTAATGCAATTTATCTCAGGCTTTTAATACAGCTGCTCAGGACAAACATGAAGAGAGATTTCAAAAGCAATTACAAAGCTCACAAACAAAAATATCCAGACAGTGTCTTCAGAAATAGTGCAACATAATGCTTGAAAATCACTCTTCCTTTATTTAACCTTGACAAATCCCTCAAAGCCAGAAAGCCTTCAGGACCACACCAGAACAAAACAAAGAAAGTCTAACTGTAGTAAATACTTGCATTCTTTGGGGGTAAGATTTTAAAACAGCCCAGAAAAAAAGTGGGACATGAATGCCTTGTCAGACAAGTGCCTCAAGATGAAATTATTTAGATTTGCTCTGGAAACAAAGAACAAAGAAGGCTAAATATTTTATTAAAAATCAAAAGCCAACAAGAAAACAAGAACAAAAAAATACACCCCTTGACACAGAACCACTGGAAACAGATGAGAGACTCAAGGAAGGATACTGAAGAATAGAATCTGTATTTGTGTTTAATTTGAATGCTTATCAGTTTCCATACAGCTGGATATGAGGCTGTGAGAACAACTGAAGCTGAACCACACCAAGTACTTCAAAACTGAAGTAGCATTTGTATCTCTTGTTGTAATGCTCTCTCTCCTCTAAACCCCAACACTGCATATTGGAAAAGAAACAGACATACATTTACAAAACTGTGGAAAAATTGTGCTTACTCTTTTCCTAGACAAGTACTTGGTTTTCAGAAACATTTTTACGTAAAACACAATAGACATTGAGACACAAGGACGGTGAAAAGGTAGGAAGGCAGAATATGCAGGCACAAGTCATTAGCCAAGGTATTTTTCTTTCTTTTGTTTGTGATGTTTTCAGGGAACCTTGACAGCAGCACACATCAGGTTACCCACAATTCAAAGGTGAAACAATATTGCAGGGGATATGAAAGAATCTACAGCTATAGCTCCCCCTGTACAGTAAAACAGAGAGAGAGGTTGTTCCAAAGGTCAAATCTAACCAGAAAGCCTGATCAGAAATTTAAATTTGAGTGTGAAAAACAAAGTTAGAATTTTCATCCCTTGGAGTTTCTATGACAACCCCTTTGTCACCTCAGCTCCCTGCTACTAGCACAATCACTGGCAGCACTTTTAACCTCATCTGGGTCATGGGTAACAGGCATAAACTCAGCAGTTTTGCTCTTCTGGTCTTGGCAGGAACCAGGGAGCACAGACCCAGCTATGTGGTGACAGCTGTTCCATGTTGTTTTCTATCACGGCTAAAGATCTGTATCATTCACTGTACTGGAAATCACACAGCTCAGTCAGTGGAAAAAAAATACAGCAATAATTCATCCCGATACACAAGAATGGTCAAAACCCACAGAATACAGAGTGTTTAAAATCTGATTTAATATGAAGACAAAGAACAATCATGTTGTAACTGTTTATGGAAAGACATTTAGAACTTCTATAGTGAGTAAAAACATTAAAGCAATTTAGTTGTGGATAAACACCAGTTCAGCATTTACATTCACTATGGCAACCTACTGCCTCCCTCTTGGACATACGCTGCTTCTGTATCTACATGGCTTGTGCTATGGTTCCACAGACATGTCTTGAGGAGACTGAAAAGATTTCTCTGAAATCAGTCATACCTCATGAACGATAGCACAAAGCTTGGTGACTTGGCAAAGTTATTAGGTATAGAATAACTGACCTTCATCAGCTCCCTGCTTATCTTCTGTGTGTTTGAACAGCAGCTGCCAACATCTACTGTCATACTACTGCCAGCACAGTGTACTGTGATGATGAGGGAATTCATCCTCTGATCATTACTATGGTTACTAAATGCCACAATAGAAAGATTTTAATAAAATTTACTTCTGTGTTTGTATTGCTAAATTCTCTGTAGTGATACAGAGAATGCTTAGTGATAATTACTAGAAGTCATTTCTTAAAGTCTTTTGGGTTTCCTTTATTTATTTTTCCTTAGCCCTAATCTCCATTAATTTATAAAAAGTAGACCTACAACATGGACTTGAAAACAAGTTTTCTAGCTGTCTTATACCCAACAGTTCAACTATCATTTATTCCTTGCCTTGTATACTAAGCATTATTCCTAAACAAGTACATGGCTGTGGTTCTGTGGCACATTTTGAGAAGGTTTCTCTGAAATCACTGCCACACATAGTGCCAAACCCAGTGACCTAAAATTACTTATGCCTTACTTAGTACCTCATCAGCAGAAATTCTCAGCATAGACTACCCTAACTTAAACCAGACAGTCTAAACTAAAACTATTCTTGAGAATACTTTGTTCTGTGTGCTACAATTGACATTTAGATTTCAAGGGAACGGGAACAGTTTAGTTAAAATGTTCTGTTTAAAGAAAACAAAACAGCAATATTTTAGCTTGAAAACAGTTGGATTTAGCCTTTTCTGTTTATACAACAGTTTAAAATTAAAGGTTGAAAACAAAATGGTTTTTTATTCTAACCAACCAGTTGGTAAAAAAAATTATGTCTGACATTCCATCTAGTTGAGATGAGAAAAACCTTCAAAACCTGCAAATTACTAAAGCAGGAAAACCCTTTCATCACCAGGAACATCTAAAGAGAGTTCTGCCAAAAAATGAGTAGCATCACATCTTGATTAACATGTTCTTTTGAAAGAAGAGAGAGCCTCTCAACAAAAGCCTTTTTTAATTGGGTTTGCCAAAGGCAACAGGTCACTGACAAGAGAGTTCTGAGCACTCTTTCCTTTATTGTAAGCATGCTCTAAAATAGTATTTCAGATTTGCAAGAACACCATGATATATCATAGATAAAGCGCAAAATGGCTCACCCAAGTATGAACTACTTCCTATCTTGTCGGCATTTGCAGAAAAACAGAATTCAAGTTTTACCTGGTGGAGGAAAGACTTCTGTCTAAAAGGAAGGCAATACATAAAAGTCTATTTCCAAAGTAACCAACATAAAGCAAAAAGAATATAAACTCAATCTGTAATGAGGTGAACCCAACAAGAGAGGACTATTCACATTGTTAAGGTAGGTGAAGTGCTGATCCCTTGTGTTTTCATTCATGTTTTCTTTTCTTTTGAGCATATTATCATATGATTCCCATTTTTAAACTGAGTCTTCCGTGTGTCACAAAAGACTACCAAATAATCAAAAAGAGATTTTCTTCAGAACCCTGCATCTGTGCTCTCTGAGGAAACAGACTGTGTTTAACAGCACTGAAAAAATCTCTTTTCAAAAGCTATCTACATATAAGACAAAAAGAATATTTTTGTTGAAAGAGTTTTTGTTGCCTAAAAGGAAGCCTAGGTTTGAATCCGAGCTTTGGTTTATTCAGGAACAGAAAATCGGACAGGAGATGCTGCTCACGGAGACAAGACATCACCACTGAGATCACTGCCAGGGTCAGTGGGCTGTTCAGCACACACACCACCTCAGCAGGAGCCAAGTACCTGCCTGGAGACGGAATGAGGCCACAGCAGGTTGGGATCTGAAGCAGGTTTACCGAGGTGCATGAGTGGGTGAGGTGGGTAAATAGTGAATGACATACAACTGTAAATCCACTGGATGCATTGCTGAAGGAGATCAACTGGTGGAAACAGAGAAAACATAAAGCCCCATTATATTTAACACCAGTCTCAGTATAAATATTGCAGCTTTTCTGTTTATACTCAAAGCCATTCTGTAAATATCACACACTTACTAGCTTAAAAAAAAATCTGCAAGGACAAATCTCAGTGCAATAAATGCTGTAGTACTGAAGCAATGAACATCTAGTTTACATAGCTTATTAGATGGATACCCAAGCTCCTTCAAGGATCCTGATAGTTCCAAATTTCTTACATTCCTACAGAATGCTTCTGCATGCTATATAGTACTATAAAAAAGACACACAAAAAAATTATGTGATCCTTGATCACAGCAGGGCAATGTCATGTTCAGTCTAACTTTCTCTGTGTTGTAGAATGCATGCATATCAATTGAAGCCTGCATTAACACTAAGGTTTCTCCCTATGAACCCACTGTACAGCACATATATGCTACTCTCCAGCTTACCCACGTTGGTGCTAACAAACCTTTGAATACTTCATGGCAAATAATGCACCTGCACCCGTCTGCCTCTAAGTCTTTTCACTGCTCACTCTACGCTTGATATTCAGGCTCCAAGTCCCCTAAAAAACCAAAGGACTGAGTATATATAAAGAAAATATGTTATCCTAGAAGGACACAAAATGTGTCATTCACAGTCCTCCTACAGTCATTCAACCATGCTTTAGTGATGACTGCCATATGTTATGTGGCTTCTCGCACAGGAGCATTTCAAATATTTTCCACTGTTTACCTCAATAATTATTAAATATGACTATCCTTGGATAATTACAGAACATATCCACAGTTTTCACCATACTGTCTTAGGCGTCTATTCCATTTTAGCCTAATTGGAGCAAAACTGTTCCCTATTTTCAGAAATAGCAGCAGAATTTTAAGAACAGCTCTACTACTGCATTCCCATGCAATTTTGTTGTGACTTGTGGAACCAGCATTTATTTCCCATGTGCTTTGACTCCATCATTAAATACTGCCTCTACTCTTTTTGACTGCACTTTCTGAAATTTTGGCGTTCGATCATTTGACTTGGTGTCACAGTTATTTAAGCTGTTGCTTTATTTATTTTGCATAAACCATTGTGGTGGGTTGGACACCAGATGCCCTCCAAGCCGGTCTACCACTCCCCTTCCCAGCTGGACAGGAGAGAGAAAATATGATGGAAAACAACTCATAGTTTGAGATAAAGCAGTTTACTAAAGTGAGAGCAAAATTTTATGTGCGTATAAGCAAAGAGGAAAGAAAAGTTTATTCTCTACTTTCCATCAGCAAGCCGTGTTCAGACACTTCCTGGCAAGCAGGGCTTTAGCATGCAGAGTGGTTGCTTCAGAAAGCAAACACTGCAAATAACAAATACTCCTTCATTTATCTTTGCTCTCTAAGCTTCTATATATGAGCTGATGTCATATGGTATGGAATATCTCTACCGTTAATTTGGGGTCAGCTGGCCTGGTTGTGTCCCCCGCCCAGGATCTTGCCCACCCTCAGCCCCTCGATATGGGGGGCAGGAAATGCTGAGACACATCACTGACACTGTGCCAGAGCTGTTCAGCAGCAGCCAAAACCCTGGGTGTTATCAACACCTTTCTAGGGAGCAATGCAAAGTTCAGCACTGTGAGGGCTGCTGTGGGAAAACGAACACCTCAGCCAGACCCAATACAACTATCTCCAAAAGTTTGTTTGCTGTGGGAAGGAAATACCTGGGCGGTCAGAAAGGAGTAACCAGACTATGCGGATACATATTCTCAGCCCACCATCTGTGCTCATGTCTCCATTCTGGAGAAGGTAATGCTTCCCACCCTCTCTGAACATTCATCAGCTTAACGAAAGCACTTTGGTAACTCAGGTGCAACTAGAGGTCACATGAGGGAGCACTGTGAGAAGGGCCTTGGTAGAACACTGACTTTTAGCATGGCAAGGGAAAATAGTTGCAGTTAGTAAAATATCTTTCATTCCTTATCATTTTACTTTCATCAGATGAGGAATTACAGTTGTACTAGTTAAATATTGATCCCATATTTTTGCCACAGTTCAGAGCTACAAACAAACAGACAGACAAACAAACAGTATCTAACTTAACAGTCAAACTAACGTGTGCCTGGTTACACAGACACAATGAAGGCTGACATTTTGCATCTAAAAAATCATGATGGTTATTCAAAAAGCCTTTGCCACCTCTTTTACAGGCAAGATTACTTTTTTGTGCTTGTTACTTTCTGTTTCCCCTACAGACTATCTAATAAGACCCCTATATCAGAATTCAGAACAACAGGAAATCATTACATCGTAGCACTTTTCAGCATCACTGACAAGGGCTTTAGAACCAGCCTCTCCTACCAGTCCAGAGAAGCAGCAGCTTTCACCTCTATAAATGATTTATCTATCCCTCACTGTTCCAGAAAGCACTAAGAATGGCCAGAAGACCCAAGGGCCTAGTTAGCCTGTTAGAAATAGGCTCAAACGCTGGCTTGCCTTTGGGGCCGGCCTTGGAGCACGATGCTCACGCGCCTTTGCTGGGAGCTCGGGGCGCAGCACATGGGCTGGCAGGAGCAGCCAGCGCACGGGAGCCAAGCCTTGGGCAGGTTCCCAGCCCATCTGGTCTCACTCCCAAGGTCCTGCAGGAGCCTTGAAGCTCACTGGCAGGCCGAGCTGCTCTGCTCTCCAGGGAACGATCAAATAATTTATTCACTATCTGGAACCAGAGTGAAAACACTCTCCCTGCACCTTCTTCCTCCAAAGCACACTACAGACTGTCTTGGGCTGTACCAAAAATAAAACAAGAAGTAGAGCTGAAAACAAAGCTCCTAAGGGAAATGTAAATTGCCTGGCCCTGTAAAGAAAACCGCCTCTATCCATAGAGAGGTGTGTGTCTAATATTTTCACTTAAACTCAAAAATCAAACAACACAGCTGTCCCAAAGAATTGGAGGATGCAAGAGATATGATCTCTGCAGGGTTATTTTGGGGGAATGACTCAATCTCCATGAGTAGCAGAGAAGAGGATGGTGGCTGAGTGATTATGTAAGCTTTAAGATAAGTTTCCTCATGACTGTTAGTGAAAGTACCTGAGGTCTGACATTAATTAAAACCAATGTGATGGTGAAGATAGCACTGACAACCTCATGATATAATCCAAATTCTGTACAGCATTTTGTTCATTTTAGTGGAAGCAGAGAAGAGTCAAAACTTCCTGAAAAGTAGATCTCAATGGCTCTACACCTACCCAGAGCACAGACTTTTAAAGGTGCTCTAAGGGTGGTGAGCTTCCTCAGTCGAATTGGAAACGAAGAAAAAATTATTTCAAGTAATTATTCTATTATGAAAGCTATACTGGAGTTGCATATTTTTCTTTCCCCATTCAAACAAGTCAGCCATTTCTAAATATAGTCATTGTGAACAAGACTAATCTCCATAGCCCCAGAAGCATTTCTGCAGCCAGAAACAATAACATAATTATTTTAATTGCAGTGTCTTTAAGACTTAATCTCTAATAATGTGATAGCCAGCTGTTTCTGTAATCTATCTCACTTAAAGAAATTGAATTGGTCACAAACAGCTGTTCCTAAACAGCACCCACACAATGTGATTGCACATTTTAAGGTCACAACATGTAAACTATAGAACTGTGATATGTGGACAGCAATTTTTATCTCCCTTTCTCAGTGCAATACAGATCCAACTGAAGGCAGATAAGGTGCATCCAGTGACTATGTAATTGAGATTAATTCACTTCCTTAATGTAAAATGATCATTATCTCATAAACAATAAAGTTTTAACATCCAGAGTCTTTACACTGAAGCCAAACAGATTCAAATAAAAAAATGAGACTATATATGTTGAATTCTGAAACTACCATCTTATCAAGAATGCAATACAGCCTTCATTCGAAATCTTGGAAGCAAGCTTTGGTGTCCTTCCAGAAGGAGCACTCCTAACTAATCTACCACTACTTGTTTGATGCAGCAATTACTGGCTAAAAATGCAATCAACTGTCAGGCTGAAGCAAAACAAAATACCCAACAGTGATCCTTGCAGTTCTTAAAATGTCTGAAAAAAGCATCGTTATGCAGTACAAATATGGTATATTAAAAAAATAATGCCTATTTAATGGAGCAATTCCTAATAATAATTTTTATTCTTTAAATGCAGAGTAGTGGCTGCTATGGGGCTATGCTTTGGATTTGTGCTGAAAACAGTGTTGCTAAGACAGAGATGGTTTTTTTACTGCTGAGAAGCCCTTGCTCAGCCTCAAGGTCTTTTCTACTGCTTTCACTGCCCCACCAGTGTGGAGGAAGCAAGTGCACAAAGATGGAGTCAGATCCTACCAAAAAAAAAACCCACAAAAAACACACCCTAAGTAAACAAACAATGAAACAACAAAACAAAACAAACGGAAATTGTATAGATTCATGAAAACAAAACTTTTCTTAAATACATAGATTTCTATGGCTGTTGTTTATACACTGGCAAGTGGTGTGAAAACATTTTCCAGACAGGAACAATTATGACGCAAAACCCCTATTATACTGACTAAGAAAGCTGGTTCAATGATACAAAGGTAACACTACATGTATATCAGGAACTTTAAAAAAATAAGGAAAAAAAATACTAATATAAAAGGGTTGCTTTTATTTTATCATGATATAAAGCCTGTCAGACTGTGAACAGGTCTCAGTATGTGCACTTAATATCTGCATTTCTTCCCTCTCTTCCTCATTCTCCCCATAACACATAATTTATGAGACAGATTTCATATACACTGTCTACCAATAGAAGCTGGTCTATTATCACAACGGATGCCTTAAATAAGCCAAGTAGAATTTCTATTTAACCAAATGGATAAAAATATATTTTCTCTTCATCTTTAATTTATCATGCAGATTGCCAGGAACTATACAACTGAAAAAACACTTGTTTCAGAAACTTCACTAATATTTAGAAAGGCATATTTCACCCCTGAAATTCAATTAAAAAACATCCTCCTATTAATAGCTGTGCCAGGATTTCTATCTATAACACCTACTCTAAAAATATTTTGATAAATTATTCTCTTCTATAAACATTAACTTAAGGAATCAATGAATTTATTTCACCTAATGTCATCTGTAAAACAGATACAATGTTTAATTTATCAGGAAATCTATTAATAGCAGAGGTGTACATTCAGCAATACTTATTTATTACAAAGGATCTGAACATTGAAAATCCATCACTACTCTAAGAAAACTGAATGTGCACAATCCCTATGAAGGTGAACAGGAGCCCTTGGACAGACAAATATCCCTGAAGTTGCACTTTGGAACATAGTTCTGAAAAACACAGACAGTAAAAGGTGATGAAGCAAAAGTTTGATATCAGAAGAACTTCCATTGTGTGGACAATATTGGGACAGCACATCAATGTTTACTATTTTCAGCTCAGAAATCACAGAGCGTCTTATCATCATCAGAACGGCATGATCAGTAACATACAACAGTGTTATCAGCAAACAAAGTAATATTTATTTGAAATGAAAACAAACTGGACTGTGAAATAATACAGTTTGCACACACACAAACAAAATTTCATGAATTCATATGCACGTTTTAAACGATTCTGTGTACACAAAAAGTGTGTACAGAATCGTTTTTCACTGATGCAGTAAGACCTGTACATTTCTGTTACCACCAAAAGGACAGTTTCAGCACAGTGTTTTTCCCTCCTTATGGAAACAAAGCACATAATCATATCTACAAGTGCTGAATAATGAAAGGATAAATTCCACTTTTCATACTGATATAAATTGAAATATTAAACAGCTATGGAACTGGCAGCACAAGAGCATTAAAGAAAGCCTGCAAAAGCTGAAAATGAAGCCAAGAGAAAATTGAACTGAGGTACTGAAAGTATTTCTCATTTTGCAATGAGAAATGAGAGCCTTCAAGATACGTCTTCACGGTCCTATATTCAGAGAGACTCACCATTACTCAGAGGTAAGGATAACCCAATAGGCAGTGAGCAGCAGGCATTTTACTAGCTCTGTGTCACCTTTATATAAACCCAGAGACAGAGGCAAAAATCCCAGAAATAGGATTAATATTTCTAAAGCAAAAATGAGTTTTGGCAGTTTTTATACTAATTGATGGCTTGGAACACAAACATAGCCACTATAAACAGGATTTACCACATTGTTTGCAAAAGACAGCCACAGTATAATCTTTTCTTCAGTGTTTGTTAAGCACTTACCAAGAACAACCTTTTGACATAATATGGTAAGTGAAATAGAGAAAAAGAATGAAAAGGAGAGCTGAAAATTGTGACAAGCAAGTGGTTAAATATTTTAAAATGAAAAAGTACTTTGGACAGTACCAACTGTCTAAATAACTTCAGGCACATATGAAAGACGAGACAAAAGCAAGGTAGACACATGAATCACAGACCCATAGAATGGTTTGGGTTGAAGGAGATCTTAAGGATTATCTAGTTCCAGCCTCCACACAATGGGAAAGGACATCTCCCACTAGACCACATTGCTCAGAGCCTCATCCAGACTGCCCTTGAACACTTCCAGGGGTGGTATTTGTTCCATAACTTCTCTGGATAACCTGCTGCAGGGCCTCACCACCCTCACAGAGAAGAATTTTTTCCTAATATCTAATCTAAACCCACTTTTTCAGTTTGAAGCCATTCCCCCTTGTCCTGTCACCACATGCCCTCGCAAACAGTATCTCTCCATCTTTCTTGTAGGCTTCCTTCAGATGCTGGAAGGCTGCAATTAGGCCACTTCAAAGTCCTCTCTTTTTCAAGCTGAACAATCTCAATTTTCTCAGCCTATCTTCACAGGAGAGGTTCTCCATCCCTCCCTTATTGGTGGCCTCTTTTGGACTTGCTCCAACAGGTCCATGTCCTTCCTGTGCTGGAGACTCCAGAGCTGGATTCAGCAACCCAGGGCACTCCTTTCTACCCTTCTTAAAGATGGGTACAATATTGTCCTTTTTCCAGTCCCCTGGGACTTCACCTGTCATGACTTCTCAGATATCATGGAGAGTGGCTTGGCAACTTATATCAGCCAATTACCCCAGGGTTCTGGGATACATCTCATTGGGTCCCTTAGACTTATGTATATTCAGGTTCCTCAGGTAGTTATGAACCTGATTTTTATTTACAGTGAAAGGGACTTTGTTCCCCACGTCCCCATCCTTCTGTCCCATCCACTCAAGAAGTCTGGAAAGAGATGTTGCTATTGAAGACTGAGGTACTTGTTGGGTACCTCAGACTTCTCCTTTCATAGCAGCCACTTTTCCAGCATTGTTTATTGGGGGTGCACCTTCTTTGACTGGTTGACATACCTGTAAAAGCCTTTGTTAATTTTTGCATCCCTTGCCACATTCAGTTCCAGCTTTGCCTTGGTCTTCCTTACCTTATCCCTACAGAACTGAACTTCATCTCTAAACTATTCCCAGGCTACCTGCCCTAGTTTAGACTGCCTAGGCATTTGCTTCTTTCCCTTTAGTCTGACCAGTAGCTCCCTACTCAGCAGTGCTCTCTTGCCTTCCTTGCCCTATTTTTCTCTTCATTTCTGCAGACCAACTAAAAGATAGATCTTTCTGCCAAGACATTAATCTTGGGGCATTTTTGGTTTTGGCATGGATTTTACAGCCTATTTTTATCTTGCATTACCATCAATGACTGCAGAGAATGTGAAAGAGAATTAATATAACAGAGTTCTGCAATGCTCTTTGGGGTAGAGTGGTGAGCAATGCCAGGCACATAGGAGAACAGCTGAAATAAAACCTTGAGTGGCCATGAACATTTCCCTGGGTTAAAAATCTGATGGATTAAGAACCTGATGTGCAAGAAGCAAATGCAGTTGTTAAACCCTGAAGACTACAACTTTTCTTGAACCATTCTCCAAACCATTCTTTAATTACCTCAAGGGGGAACAGTTCTTTTATAAAACTTGCTTGTTGAGAGAATGGAAACTAACAGGCATTTTCTGTACCTCCTAAACAGCTTGATCTCCCTTACTAATAAATGTGTAATTCCCTTTGACAATATCCCTGTAGTGCTGAGTGACGTGCCATATGGGAGTCCATTCTAAAGATGGACCAAAATACCTTACAATTTCAAGATCTTTACAAAGGCAGACAACAAACTTGACAAGGCAGAACAGTAATTGTTTGAAACCAGGTCATAATGAATAAAAGTAAGCAGGTTGATAAATAACCTTAAAAAGCTTCATTAAAAGCCCGTATCCTTTTAAGATATATTTTTTAAACACTCTGTATTTAAAAAGAGCAGCCTAGTTCTTTTTCAGTTCACAGAATGAGAAATGTAAGTGCAGATGATCTAAGTCTAGTTAAACCACATTATGCACATTTCAGATTACAAGTATTCCTTTCTAGCACAGACTGGCAGTTTCTCCTACCTGCAGTGTGTGACCCTCACAAAAACAAATCAGGATATTCAATTACTTACGTCAGGTCCAAGGATAATGAGGTTTTAGCACAATTCTGTTCCATAAAATTTCATTAGTTACTGAGGTCATATTGATCTGTAATTAGATAATGTTTTCCCACATTTTATGGAGATTCTGCAGCCTCACTCAGGCCTTACCAATAAAGCGAACAATCTTAGTTTTCTAGAGGCAGATACAGTCAAGAAAACACAAAGGATTCAGGATAAAAGAAACAAGAAAAACCCAAGCAGAAAAAAGCAAACAAAGAAACAAAATTTAAAAAACCCAAAATCTTTTTCAAGCTACTAAAGTACAGGAAATAAACAGTGAAATTTTGATAAAATGCCTCCTCCTCCCATCACCAAACCTCTTATTGGTCTGGCAGGAAAATATGGGAACCTACCTCTTCTCTAACACTAAGGACAAGTGTTGTCTAAGCATATTTTAATGCCGAAACTGCACTGCCCTGGCCATTCTCAACATGGAAGCTCTATCATTTCCTCAGCACTATTTTCCTGCCTAGAATGAAATACATGGTTCCAACAGCTACTGTCTAGTACATGCTCTTGTTTTTAAAAAGAAATGATGCTTGAGTAGATTATAAGCAGGTGATTATAGGAAAGGGCAGATGGTAGATGCAGGCAGCAGCTGCCATTACACCAGCAAAAATCATAGGACAAGAACACTTCCAAGAACACTGGTCATTGCTAGGAATGGGTTTGGAGTGTAGTTTTTTCTGTATGTCCTTGAAAGGAATCAATACATTGGACAGCATTGAACAACAGATATTTTAGCCTATTTTCCCAGAACAGAACAGAACAGAAATCAACTACACACAAAGAAGTTATTTTTTGAGCACGAAGTGAAAGAAAAGTGCCACTCACAACAGAGGGCTGCACATGACCACTAAAAAATTCCAACCAAGAGGCAAAGGATCAACTCCTTTCATCCTGAGACGTCCATATGGGAACTATGACAACAAACTTGTGGAGTACATATTCCACATGAAACTCCAGAAATGACAGATATATGTCTCAGATTCCAACAGGACAACCTGATTTGCTTAAGGAGGAGTTAGGCAAAGGCCACTGAAAACATTCATGCTCAGTGACATGCAGCATGTCTGTTCATATAACTTTAAGCTGTTTACCACATTAATTGGGTCATAAAACTTGAGGACAGCTAGATTTAGTAACAAGATGCCTAAAGGAATAACAAGGTAGCCAGAGCACAGACATAAATGTCTTGTACTCCTTACATATTTATTTCTGCTGTATAATTTCTATGCCAAAACGTGCTTTAACTTGCTTTGAGTACATCGCAATAACAGCAAACAACTGAGCTTGTGCCCTTTCCCACGAGGTATTCAGGGGGCTGAACAATTCATATGCCTTACAGTTAAAAACAACACACTACCAAAACAAACCAACTAATGAAATATCAAAGCACCGCACCAAACCAAGCCTGACCAAAAGCAGACACAATGAGACACAAGGGTGTTTTTATCCGCTCTTTCTCAGAGAAGGTAATGGACCAGTTTTAACCAATATTTTTCTAAGGCCTATAGTATGTGATGGGCTTGTATACACAATCTAATTATTTTTTCTCACTTGTGTAGATTGCCTTTTTGTTAGGATAAATCCACTAGATCTTTAGCACTGGTCTCTTGTAAACTACAACATCCATAAAAATAAAAAGGAAAGTAAAAGAAGAAAATTGACACAGCTTCATGCTTGAAAAAATGTAAACAAAACCACCATCAGACTGCTCATGCACAGCCCTATTATATGGAAAAGAAAATAGTTTCTTAAATTTGTCAGGTCTTTTAATGCAATAAGGTATCAATTAGGGATCCATGGCTATAGCTACTATACTGCAAAAGAATAAGTATTAAATTATACCAGTAAATAACAGGTATTCCAGCACCAAAGGTGTATTGTTACATTGGAAGGAATGTAAAAAGGCAGAAAAGTGGAATAAAGGATACATTCATGTTAACGCCCAAGATTATATTTAATTAATAATTAAACTCCCAAATCATAAATTAAAGCCACGTTAGATAAAATGAACACATAATCACAGTGATCTCTAAATCCTCATAACCCTCTAAAAATCATTTAAGTCAAGGGCTTACAAAGTTAAGGCTTCTATCTGGTATTTTTGCCTTTGGATGTTTCATGCCACAGAAGTCTATTAGTGATTTTGCTGCATTTTCCATTTTATTATCTGTGATTAGCTGCAGCCAGGGATACGACATTTCTCTAAATGAAACCTTAGCACTAATGTTCTTGAGACAAAAAATGATCAAATATATTCAGGGAGTAATTAATTAGGAATGTGATCGTGCATGTACCACATAGGCTTATGGTATATATAGCTACTAAGAACTGTGTTTGTTTATTCCTTCAGTTTTTAAGTGTATAAATTGCATTTAAATTTCCCTTTTAGTAAGTTATGAAACCATATGCAAACTTTTCCCGGTTTTGAGGGTGGTTTGCTTTTGGGTTGGGTTTTTTTGATTTTGTAAATAACTGTAATTAGGAAACAGTCAATTCAACGGAATGAAGATACTGTCTACAAAATGTCTCTGCATCTCTTTTGAATATGGACAAAATGTAAGACTTTTTTAAAATATTGCAATACTTCCCCATTCAAATATATGGAAGCACATAACAACCAGTTATCTTTGTATTTAAAATACAAATATGAAGTGAATTATTCTTGCTTTGTTTGAGATGAGGTAAAGAGGATGGTCTAAGAAACAGAGCAATGTGTAGCTTTATAGTTTACTCAACGGCTTTGAGACAGAGCCTGTGACTTTGAATTATTTTACCCAGTGTATGCATTTCAATGTCTGATTCTGTCTGTGTAAGAGTGAATTATTACATATTACTTCCAGAAAGTTTGATTTGATTTAGAAACACTGTTTCTGGGAAAGTAGTACTGGGGTTTTTTTCGTAAATACACAAAAAAAGGTGAATGCCTCTGTACCAAGCACAGTGAGATAGCAGGTCTCTCAAAATTATATATCTTGAATAAAGATACCACCTGTAGACCATTTTAAAGCACATTGACATTATAAAACAATCTCTAGTTTGGGATTTTGTTTTGGTTTTAAATACATATAATTGATCTCCATTACTCTTTCTTTTCTCTCATATACTTACAAAACTCATGTTAAAAGAAAAAAAGGCCCTTGTGCATTATATTCAGCAAGACCCTGCTACACACCACAGACAGCAATCATAGCCATCCACAAGATTACTGTGGATTGTCAGAAAGCAAAACAGATAAATTCTGAAAATGCTGTGAGTTGATTTCCCAAACTTCATAAAATAGACTCACTGTGCAACCCAAGTATCACAGAAAAATAATTGGAAAAGCAACATGGGGTGAAGTTATCATTGAGTATGAAAGCAATGCAATAATTGCCTTCCCTGTGTCTAAACCAGAAATCTACATCCATCACTGAAATCCATACAGATCATACAGATTTAGACAGCTACAGAAACAGTTCAGAAGTAACTGGTGACAGTTCCAGATAAGGCAGCTGTACCTATTTTGACTGCCATTTTTTTCAGTTCTCAAGAATTAACAACTAACTAGAAAGGGATTAAAAAATCATCATACTCAGTATTTATAGTACGGAAACCCAAGTATTCCAGTCAGGTTTTGGTACTTTTCCTTGCTATACAATAAGCAAGGTCCTGCTTTAACTTCCTACCAAATGGTGACCTCAAAGATTGCTGGTTTGAAATACTTTTGGTAATAGTAAGTAATAGGTGCCACAGAGGAAAAACATTAAGTTGATTTAAAGGACCAGAAATAACTTTATTTTCAACTATCTATCTCTTTCCAAGATGGAGCTTTTGGTAAGGGTACATCTCTATCTCTGGGCAAACAAAGCGCTAGTCCTTGTTTTAGAGGCATACAACTGCACTGTGGGATCCAGCCTTTGGTGCAAGTGAAAACCAGAAGAAAGCACAGACCCAAACACCCATCAAAAAGTACAGATAAAAGGTACTGCTGCACCCTATTCAGACTGCAGAAAATTTATCTGCATGTGTATTCAGAACAGTGGGACCAACAAGAGCACAATGCTCACTACATAAACACCTCGTTCATCTTAGCTCCATTGACTTGCCTGACAACAGCAGGGGATGAAAATGCTCCAGAAGTTTATCTTAAACACTGTCTAGTTTTTTCACAATGAGACTGCTTCTAATTCTAAATGTTGTCAGATTATTTCCCTCCTGCCCATAATGAACACCTTTCCTTTCGGAATACATGCTCTTCACTGCTGTTGTAATCTTGCCAAGAGTACAGGTGAATTTCAAATGTCCCTAGTTCTTTGGGATCCCACACACTGCTGCGTGTTCCACAACCATCTTATTATACCATAAAAGATGGGCTACAAATACTGTGTACACTTAAACTGTGGTGCAGAAGCACTCTACAGAGCATAAAGTAACCCTGGTACCTGCACTGCACCTTTTATCACCTTCCCTGCTTTATGCACAGAAGTCTTCAAAGGGAATCATAACACATGAGATAAACACAGCAGGTACCTGGAATTTCTCCCAGCACACAGCTAAGTAATAACACACAGGGGTGTATCGCAATGTATGAGAGATGGGTACCACTCCTAGGTATAGCAATTTAGACATGGGAACAATGAAATCCTGGTGGGTTTATGTGTATATCTAAGTTTACAAGTAATTTTCTAGGACAGTATCTTTTTGGACTGGGAGGCATAGCAAAGATAAGCTGCCAACTGCTTCTCCTCTAGCCTGAAGGACCAGGGATTATTCCTACCCTCTAATATCTGATCCTTTGCAAGAGCTAAACTACTGTTCAGCGTATCTCTTAGTGTTTGGGGAATTTTCATTTATATTAAGGTGACATAAGATCTGTTTGGGTTTGTTTGAGTTTTTTTTCCCCCATATAGTACTGTGTCCTGATGGCAGGCAGATTTATCGAAACAAACAAACAAGCATTTTGAATAGGGAATATAATTAATGATTCAACATTCTGCTATATTATGATGGATTCAGAGGTAGCCCTGAAAATACTCCGAGTTATTTTTCTTACTCATGAAAATAGGAGAGGAAAATACTGCTGAATTAGCTCACTGTAAAGATGTGTGTGTTTCTGGAAGCCAAGCTTTGCAAGGTTCCCAGCACTGAAGAAGGAACACAGGCCTTCTGTTCCAGAAAGGTTGGTCATCTGGACCTAAAGTTTCATAATGCAGATGTATCCCAGTTTTTTTCCCCTATGATTATAGACAAAGAAAACCAACTAACTAAGAAACCAAGTACTCTCTAGGTATTGCAGAAGAGGGGCAATGAAAAAGAGCTAGTGTGTTATTTCTATAGTGGTTTTCACTTAGAACACAATACTACACTAATGTAGAGAAGACTGAAAAACTGGAACTCTAACTGTTCATTTATTATTTCAGTTCTCTTCTGTTTATTTCCCTGCTTGTAAAAGGAGATTGTGCTTTTTATTTTGTTTTTAACCAAGAAATGTTCACCTACTATCTGTCATGTCCCATGAACAATGAATATTACACAGACCAAAGACAGTGTTTGACAAAGTTCTGGGTTTTTTCTTAAGAATTACCCACAAATAATAAATGGGGAGTGGAGCTGACAAAGATATTGAGAGCATTTCAAGCAAAAAAGAAATGAGACAACAACATACAGAGACATTGATTTCTATATGATACAAGCCACCACAATTACTTTTATTAGCAGGTTGCTAATAAAAATATTTTGAACTATTTTTCTGTATTTCTTTCCCTCTGACAAGTAACCCATTACTAAAGACTATGAGCTGGAAGCACCTTCTTCCACATCGTATTAGGCAAACTTGTTTGTAAATACTTCCTTCTATCCTAGTCAACAGACATTGCATTTAGTTTCTGTAAAGAAGCATGAATTCACATGTTATCAAGAACTCAAGGGCAGAGATCTCCAAGAACATCCGAAAGGGCTAGACTTCCAATGCACTGTCCTTCAAGGTTGCTCAGGCAGTATCCGTTTAATGAATACCAGATTCTGGTGACATGGGGCCATGCTTGTTTGAATTACATGACTGCTGGTTTAATAAAACACTATGACTATCCCACAGTTTTAAGAACAGAAAGATCACTATCCTCTGAAAGAATGATCTGCTAATTCAGGTTTCAAAGCCCCTCAGAACAAGATTCCTTAAAAAGCGTAGAAAAAAACACAATAATTTACACAACAGCTGAGCAGGCAGTGTGTCCAAAACATAAAGACAAAATACAAGAGAAGCACACATTCTGAAGTGTCTTAATACCACACTGTAAGCTAATTCTCCTTTCCCCTCATTCTATCCCATTTGATTCCCCAGCTTTTCTTCAGCATTTAATAGTCCACAATTTCAATAGTATCCATTGGCATTACTTTGGTAATCCCAGTTCAAGAGCAACAATGGAAAAAAATAGAGGTCACCAAATGTTCTCCACAAAAGTGGAAGGTCTCCAAGATGAGTAAGGCATTGAAGAACATGACATAATAAACATAGTTAAAGTATTTTGGCTTATTCAGCCTACAGAATAGACAGCTTCTAATACTTAAAAGGCAGTTGATAGTGCAGATGGAAGTACACTATATATAAGAAGCAACAATGACACAACCAGAAGCAACAGGCAGAAACAAAAACAGTGGAAATACCAACCTCACTTAATAATAATAAAAAATACACCCCACACTGGGAGGATCATTGCTTTATGGAAACCCTCCTGTCCAGCCATACAGGAGGCACTCTGGCAGTCACACTCAGACCACATGAGCTGGGATCAAGGCCCCTTCACACCGGGCAGCTCCAGTGACCTGACAGGTGCCCTGCTTGGCTCTCTACACACCCCACACTCAAACATTAGGACAAGGTTTTCCATAGCAGAGTTTCAGTTGTCTGGACACTTAAAATACTTAGTGCAGTAACAAAATAACAGCTCAAGTCGGGTGCCTCAACAAAGGAAACCCTGGGCTTTTATAATCTCACAGTATAAGCACACCAAAGTCTGGAGCCATCAGCTCCTGCTGTGTTCCCTGAGCACACACACCCCTGGCTGGGCCACAGGTCCCTCTGCCCTTCATTCTGCAAAGGGTTGGCACTTCATGGCCTCTCGCCTGGGGATCTCAACACCCACAGCTCAACCTGAAGCTCCCACTGCAGCTGCTCACAGAGATACCAGCACAGAATGTGTTCCTCAACAACTGAACATTGGAAATAGGCTGCCAGACAAGTGGTGCAATCTGCCTCACTGGAAATACTCAAGACTCAGCTTGACAGGGCTGTTGATAGACTAATCTTAAGCCCTGCTTTCAACAGCAAGTTGGACCATATGATCTTCAGAGCTGTCTTCCCACCTAGACTTTTTTCATTATTCCATACCGCTAAAATACTGAATTTTATGATGCATGATTCTTACTTTAAAAAATGACTCCAAGAAAGCTGTCATACTCCCTTTAAATCTTTTTAATTCTACCTATATTCCACAAAAGTCTGTTTTCCACTCCTTTGAACAGTTAGAAGCCAAAAATTAATTAGACTACATGAAACAGTAATGCGTGTAGAGTATACACACACATACACTTATGTACATTCTAATTCCAGCACTGAAGTAAAAAACACATTTTCTCTAAAGGACTTCCCACTGTGCCCAAGTTTCCTGAACAACTCATCATGCCTCCCTAACTTGGCACCAGCATGTTTCACCACGTTGCTTTGATCAGTTGTAGCAGCTGTCCCCTGCATGCTCTGTTTCATTTGTGCTGGGGACAGACCTGCAAGGAGAAGCCCTACCAGGCGCAGGACCAGCAATGGAAGTTTCAGTATCTCTTCTCAGACCTTGAACAGTGAATAGCTTCCAGTATGCACGAGAGTGAAGGATCAGAAACACAGAAGAAAACAAGGGGGAGATGTAGCCTAAGGGATATGATGGAGTACAGAGCCAGTCATCCCCATCTGTCAGTGCTCATCAAGGACAATATGAGGACTCCAGGCGAAGTTGAGGAACCACAACTAGATCCTCATCCAGCCCCTGCCCTGTTATTTTACAAACAGACATCACAGAATCTGAAATCATTCACAGCATAGCATCCATTAAATAGTATCTCAACTGTACTAGCTAGTACGAGCACTTTGTATTAAACCTTTCAACACGGTGATTCAGAGTAAAAGTTATTACAGGATTTGTATAATTCTCAAATTACTCAAAAGAGTAAAATTTGTCCACTAAGAAATAGGCAAGAAAGAAGCAGAAAAAAGGCAATTATTCTCAGAAGTGTCTTATGATATTACAAAGTACCCACAAAAGCAACCTTTTGTGAGGCACTAACCAATTTAAAACTCATAATCATCTCTGTACAAACTATTTTTAAAGTGCAAATATAGTGACATAGTTCTGTAATTCTAAATAAAAATATCATTAGCTACATTTAAAAAAAAAACAAGTTTAAACACCAGACAACTATTTTAAGAATGACACTTGATTATGGAAACAGAACTATGTTTATGTGACTTTAATGTTTTACAACTGTACCTCAAGCCTATGGCACTGGTAACTTTCATAAACACAATACTGGATCTAAAAAAGCAATGACTTGCTGCAATTTGTCAATTTCAGAAAAAAAAATCCCAAACCAAGACTTCTTGATACAGAAACATGCATGACTTTATAAAAGTGCAAAGAGAAAAGCAAGCCCTTTTTTCTCGTACATACACAAAAGACATAAAACACAAATTTTCAGCTGCAAACAGTATTCCAGTTATAACAACTCAGAATAGGCAGTTCTCAACATACTTCAGTACAGCTTGGTAAACATATTTGCAGAAACTGAATCTGTTTGCAAAGTAATTGTGAAGGCTTTAATGTGCAGTTTACACTTGCAACTCAAGAGTATTTTTTTTAATGCATGTATTAGTGAAATGTGCAAGGCAGACCTGGTTGAAAACAAATCATGAGAGAAATTCACAGCTGAGAAAATGAATTAGTTGTTAATTACCACAAGGGAAAATACACAGGAAAAACAAAACTATTCAAAAAGATCAAATAGAATTGAATATAAAGTCTGCCACCCAGAAATATCATTTCCATTTTAAAAGACAAATTTATTAAATATTATCAAACTTTGCTAGGAGAAACTATAAACCCTTCCTAAATGTGCAAGTGTATCTCATGTAGCCTCTTTCATGTAACCTCTCAAACTTGGATGGGTATTGTGTTGAATGCATATCTTAAAAGTGATTTTTTTACTTGATAACAAATGACCAGTTAAACTTACAGACAGGAAGAACTACACATTTTTAGTAAATATTGCTGCAATACCTTGAGAAACGCATAGCAGCTATTTTTATGCATTTGTATGTTGAATAGAAATCAACAACCCTTCAAATATATATATATCTATATATATATATATTTAAGACAATATCTCAGTAATGGATAAAAAAGAAAAAAATCTCCATCAAGTTCTTCACTCTTTTTTTCCTGCTCAATAGCTCTTTTAAATTATTCCTTAATATATTCTAGTATACTTCCATTAAAGCTTTTTCCTAACACGTGTCAGTAATACTCATCACACAGTAAAGGAAATCATAGCACAGTACAGACAATATTTTCCTATCGGAAGTAAGACATGTTTGCATGAGTTCCTGAAAAGTGTGATTGTCCTACTTACCACATTTCCCATGACAGAATCAACACTTAACTCTGAGAAACCCAGAAACAGTTACAATCATAGAATTGTTAAGGTTGGGAAAGACCCTGAAGATCACGGAGTCCAACTACAAACCTAACAGCATTGTGTTCACCATTGAACTAGATCTCCATGTGCCATATCCACATGCCTTCTGAATACACCCATGGATGGTGATTCCACTTCCCGGGGCAGCCTGTTCCAATGCTTCACAAACCTACTGGTGTAGAAAGTTTTCCTAGTATTTAAACTCCCCTGGTGCAACCTGAGGCCATTCCATCTCATCCTATCACTTGTAACTCAGAACACCAACGCTCACCTAGCTACAGCCTCCTTTCGGGCAGCTGTAGAGGGCAATAAGGTCACCCCTGAGCCTCCTTCTCTCCTAAAACAGGCTAAAACAAGCCCGGTTTCCCCAGATGCTGTTCATCAGATTTGTGCTCCAGACCCTTCCCCAGCTCTGTTGCCCTTCTCTGGACACACTCCAGCCCTTCAATATCCCTCTTGTAGTGAGGGGTGCAGAACTGAACACAGGATTTCAGGTGTGACCCCATCACTGCCAAGTACAGGGAGACAATCACTGCCCTGGTCCTGCTGGCCACATCATTGCTGATAGAGGCCAGGATGCCAGTGGCCTCCTTGACTACCCGGGCACAGGCTGGCTCATATTCTGCTGTTGTTGACCAGCATCTCCAGGTCCTTTTCTGCTGGGCAGCTTTCCAGCCACTCTGCCCCAATCCTAGTGTGCTGCACGGGGTTATTGTGACCCAAGAGCAGGAGTCGGCACCTCACAATAGACAGACAAATTCTGGTAGTGAAGTCCCCCTTCCAAATTTTCTAATCATCACTTAGTGATGATTAGAAACATTAAGTGATTAGTACATCAACATCTGTCTGTCACAGAGTGGTTTTCTCTGGTGTACATCTGCATTGGCTGTACACAATCCACTAATTAATTACTTGTTAGCAATTATGTTTGAATAATCCCTTCTGTATTTATCAAATAATCTCTAAAAGTTTTTATTGTGGTTTTCAAGATGTGTGTTTTTGTTCTTTAATACTGTTTCTCTCTGAAAAGTGTGCATCAATATTTGCTTTTACTCAGTTCCAGAACCTAACTATCTTGAACAAGTTTTTTTCTCCATAATAAAGACATGGGTTTTTTTCCCTTGAACAAGTTCACAGTGCTAAAAGGCTACATGTGAAGACTTCCTGCATGATCAATGAGAAAACCTGAGAGTTGGTTACAAGCTAGCTTTAGGCAAGTGACTTTGCATGATGTTTTTCTTCACTACAGACCTCTCCCTATCCTGATACGCTGCTCTTAAAGCTCTTTGACCAGATCCTCCACTAACACTTAAAGAAAATTATATACACAGCAGATCTAATTCATGCAATATTGGCAGTGTATTTCCATACAGAACTTCTTGGTACCAGTTTATAAAATGAAGTGCTATGTGCACTCCTAACTCATGAATTTCCAAATTACATAGGGTGTTTATATCTGGAAAGATATATTTCCTACTGTAGGTTTAATTCACTGGATCTTCACCAATCTTTGGAATTATTTCTTAATATAAATTTGATATTACAGTAATTATATGACATAGGTTTTCTTCAGCATTCTTCTCAATTGTGGTTATTTTCAACACATTCCACAGGTTTGCTTTTTTCTCATTAGCTTTGCACCTCATTTTCAGATCAATTAATCTGCATAAGAAATGGTAAGGTCTCTCTTGCTTATTTTAAACTAAATGGCCTTTACAGTTATATATGACGTTATACTCTTGAAATCTACTATTGAAAAGACTACAACCCAGTCAACTGCTGTGTTGGAAGGAGAACAGGTTCCCTCTAAAATGCTGCAAAACAAGATTTAAACCTACTCAAAGTGAGATCTTGTTTATATGTTTTGCACAAAAAACCCCAGTTATTTGTGAGGTTAAAAACAGGCATTTAAACATTCAGTTCAAACAAAAAGAATACAGTAACATTTCAATCCAGTGTGTCATCACAAACGAAGACTGTTTTTACTATAGAGTATTGTAGTATGTGTAAGAGTCTAATGATTAATACCTGAAAGTTTTCTTCCTGCAATAATGCTGTTCCATCCCATTAGCAGGATCATTACTCATGAAACCAACTCATCCTCAGGAAAATTCTACTGCAAACTGCAAACTACTCATGTGCTCTTGACCTCAGTGGATGATTGTAATTGATTGCTGGTGTGCTGATGACACCTATGCAGCAACATATCTATTGTATAATAGCTTTTGTGTTGCTGTTTCATGAAGCTTCAACAGAAACTCAAATTTTAGCATCACAGGTCTGTTACACTAGTTAGATCATTTCTTCCATGACACTTTAAAACTCCTACAATTTCTGAAATCCTGATGTACCCTACAAAGCTGAAGGTCTGTGGCCCCTTTTTTCTTTTTAGACTCTAACCCATTATATGCTTCATTTATCTTTCAAGAAAAAAAAATATATTTTTGGTGTTTTTTCTAAATTCTGATTTTTTTTCCTGAGATTACTTGCAAAAAACCAGATCTCCAGACTTTCAAAGAACTGATTATTCATATGACTAACAACTAAGAAAAAAAGAATCAGAGTGAAAATAAGCACATAATTCTTATCCATTTTTATTTATTTACATTGCAGTAGCATGTATGAGTATGTGCCATGCATTACAACCATGTTACTGGCACTTCATAAAACACATACAAGATACATAAAATTCATCTCCAAACAATTTAACAATGTATATGTGTCATTCCTGCTGATACCACTGAATTCTGCACACCCTGCAAATACACCCAGCAGTGAGGTTAGATCAAGGGCTAAAAGACTTGATAAACAGACAGTATCAAAAAATAAACAAAATATTTGAAAGAAAAAGCAGGAAAAAAATCCAGAAGAATAATTTTGAAGCTGTTTCCATTTACAGACCATGTACTTTCTATTAAAAAAATCTAAATATTTATAGACTACACATCTTACATACATTATCATACTCAAATTATACTGATAATGCCTGAATATTTTTTTCTCTTACAGAATATAATGTTCTCACAGATTCTGGGGATTGCAAAAAGGGTTTTGCAGAAATTTTCAAATAATACTTCAATTTTTAAACTTTTGAAAATGCCATTTTCAGTTGAAAGCGTTTCTACCTTAAAATATTTAACCAAGTTTGATCATCAAAATGTAGCTGGCTGTGATATAAAGTCAGTCTAGACACCATATGCACCACAAGCACTGAAGCTACTGAATCAATAAATATAATAATACACTTAAAGAGAGGCATTATTTAATACAAATATTTAAATTATTAAAGGATTATAAACACAACCTACAAAAAGTAAATTATGAATGCGTAATTTTGTAGCAATAAACCAAATACTTAAATTATTAAATTATGCAAATTTAATGGCTAACTCTATAAATTAAATGTTCACCCTGACTACTTGCTAGGCAATCACTGTACATGATGTGGTGTTTCTACAACTCCAGATATCGCAAAGAAAACAGGAACATATAAATTTAGAAACACTGTCAACACCTAAAATCATAACACAACATTAATACGTGTCAGTAGAATAAAAATGGAAATCCTAAACAGAGTGATGAATAGTTGCTGTAACACCGCCAAAAGACCAGAAGGGAGCTCATACAAGAAGTTTACCAATGTAGGAGTGACTTTGCAAATATTTATTTAATATTAGTATAGGAGAGAACATATACTGATGTCTCTGTAACAGCTCTGAGCATGCCTAGTGAATACTAAATGAGCAGATTTAAATCTGAAACAGAAGGCTAACAAAATGTGTAGATCTATCATTTTTAACTTGAAAAGCTTCATCATGGTCTCATGATATCTACCACGGTTATGACTGAGAACCTTGCAAGTATTGTGAGTAGGTCATGATAATGATTCACCAAATGAGTGCAAGTAGCTACTGAGTGTGATTCTAAAGAATGCAACAGGCACGTGAAAAACTTGAATATTACCTTGTGCTTCATCTGTCAGCAACAGTATTATTTTTAATTGGACTTAAGTACTTGTGCTCCCAGATTAAATCAGTGATTAAAAGGTGTTTTCTCCTTTAACAAGTACCTTTATTCTACTGCCCATTTCCTCTAAGGACTCTACAATTTGCAAAATGAACGAGACCAGTTCCAACCAATGAAAAGTGCCAACAAATCAGACATTAGTAACAGTAAGCAGGACCTTCGAAACTACCATTTTCATTTCAGTTACAATCACCAACCAATGTTTCACTAGAGGTTTCTTCTACACTTAACAATAAACATGGAATAAACTACTGTACTTGAACGCGTCACTTGAGGTCAGTCCAATGACCGTTAACTTAACATGGGGTCTCTGTCAAAAATGTAGAATTGAATTCCAGGGAATAAAACCAGTTTTCTCCAGCAGATAGCAAACTAAAGAAATTCTCTCAGGCTTCAGTCACCCTCCAGCGACAGGAAACTTCAAACCTCAAGTATGAGGCTACCACAAGTTAGCTATGAAGGGCTTCAGTGAAAAGCCTCCAAGCCCACAAGCTACAGGCTTCGACTGTTTGCCAAAGACCTAAAATATGCCAGAAGAAAAAAAAAAACAATCAAACAACCCCCCAAAAAACCAAAAAGTAAAACTTGTTCAGAGAAAAGCAAATTAAATCAGAAATATGAAAGGTACTTATAGCCTATTTTACTGAATTTAATCTTGGATTACAATGCAGAACAAAGCAACACACTGTGTACCTAAAGTGTCTTCTCCTTTGGATAGTTAAATGCAGCATACAACAGAAGCAGGAAAGTCTGAACCTGTAGTTCAAACATGGATGGTAAAGCTATTCCTCAGTAACAACAATATTTAATAAAGACTAAGGCTCAGTGAACCTAAACTGACACAGTTGCTTTCTTACATAAAAGTGAGACCCAAGAACAAGGAAAGCTAGATAACAAAGCTTTAAGAACTGAACTACAATTCTAAACCATGAAACAACCTGAAAAGGAACTAAAAAAATGTTTCTTAAAATGCAAAGAGCATAAAAATTTGAAAATTACTACTTGATACTTGCTGTACAATTTATTATATTTTCATTGACTAGAATAATAACAGGTTAATTATCTTTAAATACTTTTATTGTTACAGCATTTTGCTTGTAAATACATATTTTGATACATATTTAAATTTTATTTATAGATGCATCTATATAGAGAGAAGTGCATGCACAAACATCTTTACTAACCAAACACAGGGTTGAAAAAAAATTCTAGACAAACTGTCAACACCACAGAAATCTTTCTATGGCTTCTGCTGCAAATTCTGCTTTTCTGAGACACTCCAGCAAAGACATTAAATACAGATCCCTAACACATAAAACTAAGTATTATGTCAATTTCCATTACTCTGATAATGCAGTACCTGCACTGTTTTCCAATTCAGAAATAGAGAAAATATCAACATATTCTCATCTTTTCCTGTGGAGCACAGCTATAACAAAGTATGTGTATGACCACTATGTGTGTGTGTATAACTGCAAGATTTTAATCTGCTACGTTACCTGAAGTATTTAACACTGAATGGCTTGTAAAACGGGGAAATAATATTTTTCTAACTTAAAATCAGTCAAGAAAGTGAGGAACATGGATAGCAAATCACTTGTACAAAATTACACTGACAACTAGTCAACAAAATAAAAAAATAAATCTAGATAAATAAAAGGAAAATGAACTATGAATGCAGTAATCGCTATACCATAACTGACTGATCAGAATCTCTACAGTATATTTCTATCTACCCATAGAACTCCACAAAATCAGTATACAAATATAAATAAATTTACATGGGCTTGTAAGCCATACCTTCCCTTATGGAAATGTGGGAGTTAGTATGACATTTTTTGTTTCTTGGTTGGCTGGGTTATAGGAAAATTGCTCCTGGTGCCTTAACTGAAAGGAAGAAATGCTCCTCTCCTCCAGTCTCATTTCCTTGAGTCCTCCCACTCCAAATCAGTTTTGTCACTCACAAAGACTTGTTTTACAAGTCTTTACAAAACAATTCTTTTTTTCCTTCATGTCCTCCTACCACACTGATGAACATAAGAGTCTAACTTAAACCACTACCACAGGAACTCACAAACTCAAGTGAGCATCTTTAGCAGATACCATTTCAGGTCACTGCAAACACACTTAGCTACATACACAATCCTCACATATTAAATGAAATACAAGTAACTACAGAAGATACAATATTAATATACCTTTTATTTCATATTGATTAAATTAAAACTTAATGATTAATTTTATTAGTTTAATTAATATTTAATAATATAATATTTTATAAATACAGGCTTCTTTGGAGTTGGAGCACAGTCTTTTCATGAACCTATCTTAGCTTAAGATCTCAGTTATCAGTCAGTAATTCAGTAGAAGCCTTTCCACATTTAAGGCTAAGTATATACCTCAATCGCCAACTGAGCCTGAAAGGACTTTCTTTGGAAAGCCTCACTGAAAACCAAGTAATTAATTAACCAGAACAGTTTCTTAAAAGAAAAGTGTCCTGTAGGCCCACTTGGTAAAAAAGATCTTCATTTTTAACATTTAACAAAGATTCCTGTTAAAAATAGTCCATCTTCCAGGACAGGTTCCCAGTCCAAAAACAGGTCTGGCTCCAACAGCAGTTTCAACTAGGTAACAAAACTCTGGTCAGCTGCACCTCAATCCAATAGGGGTTACTACTGCTAGCATGTGTAGTGGTGGAAGCAGGGCAGGCTGAGTGACCCTGGACACATCTCAGTCTTGCCTAACAGCAGTATTTCAACTTGGGTACTCCAGTCTTGGCCCTGAACTTCTCTAAAGGCAAGAATTTTTTCTACTCATGGCAAAATCTCTGGATAGGCAGAGCAAAGGATTTCTGGTTTCCTGTTTTTCACCTGTGTATGCAGAACAGAACATTCAAAGAAATTACACTGCTGGGAAATGGTCACAGGTTTCCTTGCATGGTGAGCCAAGACCATGTGATCTGTAAATTTCTTCATACTTCACCAACAGGTAAAATTATTCTACTCTGTTTTTTTCTTCCTTATTTCCAGCTGCTAACCTTTACTAAAAAACTCCATAACCTAAAGACATTCCTCAGGAGCCACTTGCTTCAATTCACCTGCAATATATTTGCCAAGAAAGGGCAGGTGGCACAAACATTAGTGTGGATGGAAATGTGATCAAACACACAAACATTTGGGAACCCTTGTGCCCACAAAACTGAATGGGAGTTGGCAGGTATGAGAGGGTACATTACATCCAGGCCTACATGGACTTTGCCAAAGTAACAATATCCAAGAGGAAGGAGACTGAATTTGTTTAGATAGCCTGATCTAGCCTGATCTGTTTAGATTGATTCTGCTGAGCCAATCATACATTCAAAGAGCTAAAAAGTATCAGTGTGAACAGTGTTCTGTTATGCATTAATAGGAAGCAATCTATATTTGATTTTAAATTGTCATATGCCTTAGCATGCCCACTATAGGTCAAACACTGAAGAGGAAGCATGGGCAGTCCTTCAGGACACTGTTTATGACAATATCCTTCCAGCACTCAACATGAAGATGCACACAGCAAGGGTTTCTGCGTGAGGCACTGTGTGCAAAACACAGGCAGCATATTTTCAGAGGTAATGAAGTTCAGAGAAGTCAGGGCTTCTGTCATCAAAATATTTCAGGAAATTTAATTTCTCCCTATAGTTGCACCGGAAATGTCACTGCTATCACTAGGGAGTGAGCAATTTACAAGTCAGGTAGACAGAAGAGAATTCTACTTTTTCCCAGTACTAGTAACAATGCCATCATCATTTGGCACAATCAAATTGAACCTGTCATGCATATGTGGGTGTTCATGCAAACTCTAAAAAAGTGTGTTTTGGGATTTGGGTGTTTTTAGTTTTGAAGTTTTGGTTTTTAATTGGACTTACCATTTTCTTGAAAAGATGCATGCATTCAAATTTGAGGGTGAAGCACCTTCCCAAGTTAGAATTATCACTATTTAAGGAGACACAGATAGAAATATCTTTCCTAAACTTCAATTATACTGTATGATTCCTGCAAAGAACCTATTCATAGGCAGACAGATTAGATTGGAACACTGCCTGGTGGGTTTTGCTTGACAAGATGATACCCAGCAATTGGTTACTTAACCAATCCCATCAGTGTGTCCTCCACACTTGCAGGTTTCCATTCTGTCTTTTATCCTTGCTCAAACGTCCAGTTGTTTCTGGTGCCATTCTTCTTCAGTTGTATTAAAACCTGACTGGTTTTTAAAACATTTTAAGCTTGCTGTGAGTATGAATACTTTGATTGTCAAACAGGGAAAAAAATATGGTTGAGTGTTCTCCCTTTTTGTTCTGTGTTTTTCACCTCTTTTTTATTATTATACCCTTTCTAATTCAGCATTTATTGATTTATTTTACAGACAATTTGTCAAATTACAGTTGTAATGACATTTACTTAATCGTCATATAAAATCCCCGAATAGTTTAGACACATGAAATGCAGTGTGCTTTAAAGAAGGGCTTGTTATGGGAGGGACAACCTTTACAAACGAGGTGAGGTGAAGAGATAACTACCTTTCACTCTCCAAATTTATCTTCAGGTAGCAAACCCTAATCTGGTATGTTGGATCAGTTAAGCAGCACTTTCAAGAAAACATACAAGACTATTCACATCACCAAATATTAAGCATATTAAATGCTTAAGCAGGATCATTACAGACTGTAAGCTTCTTTACAAAAGCAACAGACAACAGAGAGATTTCCTCAGAGTTTATTACGGGTGTGTCTAATTTAGGTGCTCCAAATTGCTGCAGAAATCTACACTTACCATACACTGAGTCTAAGAGTACATCTTGATCTAGACATCTAAATACCCCCTCACAAGTCACAATAAGTAGTGGTGTAAGAAACATGTTATCAAGCTTATACATTTAATACTACATACAAAAGTGGAATATATACTATATACTTGGGGTAGGAACTGTACAATTTCTCAAAGTAAGAACAAATTTAGGGATAACCAATAAATTATGTTGCTTCTGAAACAGTAATGCTCTCTCACCCACCTTACCTTATACTGTGGATTAGATTTCCATCATTCTGAAGTTGTAAAACCCCAAGTACTGTGTTAATGCAATCCTAAAATCACATATAGTTCAGATGGTGCTTAACACAAAATGCCTAAAAATATGTTTTGGGATTTGTACTTGACAGAGTAACTGCTTGTATTGTGTATTTTTCTTGATAAACCAACAAAAAGGAGACTGATAATACTGTTCATTGATTTACCTTTCAGCCAAGTGACTGCTACTTGCAACTGTATTCCTAGCTGGTCTCTGGTAATACTTATGGGATGCAGAGCTTACCAGTTACTTACAATACCTGCAAATTTTCAAGTTCCTACTACATTGAAAAGAGGTACCGACTCTCACAGGCTTTTTATTTATTTCTGCTTGACTTCATTCTAGCAATAACATTGTAATTCTCAAAATTACACTCCTTTGTTTCCAAATGGAAAAAGGATGGATGAAAAAGGACTCAGAGGAACAAGAAGCCAAAGTCTTTCCTGTTCTGTTTGGGGCAGAACTGAACACTTTCTTAAAAAAATACCATGAGATAAAGTATTTACCATGCTCCTCTTACATGTTGGATAGGAAAATTAACAAATTAACTATAAAATTAGTAAGACAGTTTTATTTTTAAAAAAAATTGCAGACCACTGAGGAAGTTGAAAGCAGCTGAAGTCAACTACTAGTCCTTACTGGGAAAAGCCAGCNCCTTCTGGGAAAAACCCAGAAAAAACTATTTTTCCTTTTTTTTTTTTTTTTTTTTTTAATGAATAAAAAAATAAAGAAATAGTACCTTTACAGTAAACACTTTTGATTTTTTTTACAACGCAAACTACACAAATGAGTAACAGAGCATTTTGACTACATCACTGATAGCTCAAGGGCATGGACAATCCCTTCCATAATATATCTAATACAAATTTAATTTATTTTAATAGACAATTTGTGTTACTCAGCATTTAAGGTATCTGTTGCACCATTAAAATCAAAACCTAACTAACACAGTACAAGTAAGATTTTCCTTTGAGGAAGGGTATGATTAGAAAACATCTACCTCTTTATTGACTACTTCTTCCGCAGAGTTTTCTACATCATTAGGCTGTCAAAGCAGCAAGTTTATATTCTCTACTGATTAAATTGTAGCTAAAGCCACTGAGCAAGATTCTTGCTCTGAACATAATAAAAATCTATCAAAGGAAATCACATATTGATTGTTATTTGTCAGTCCTATTGAATAATAAGTATCAGTTATCATCTTACTCTCAACAAACATGACAAGAAAATACTATTCCGCCAGAATAATTTCAAAGTAAGCTTCAAGGCATTTTAAGACAGTCTGTAAGGCATTCTTTTCATGTATGATTTATTTCAAAATATTATTCTTTTCGGGAGAAAATATTGCACTAAACATTTGAGGTATACAACGGATTTTCGTATAGAGTGGATGAGTCAGTAAAATATCAGAAAGGTTTTCAGATCTGATCAAAACCCAAAATAATCTTTCATCTGCAGAAACAGAATTTTAAAACCTTACTGAAGCATAAATAACAGTCAATAACCAATAATTGTACAACTCCACCCTTAATATTAATCATATTAAATCCATTCACTATTCAGACTACTACCTGCAGAAATGTGGAGCAAAGCGTTGTCACTTTGGGAACATTCACACTTCAGGTGTTCTCACAAAATACTGCAGGTAAATCTTTCACACGTGACTTAAAAATCTTATTTATCTCTTTGTTGCATCATTGCATAGATGACAGTAAATAAAACAAAAACCACACTTACCTACTCTAATGGTATTTTATCTTCATCATCTCTGTCCTTTTGGAGAAGGTATCAGTGTTGCAGCTTTCCTAAAAGGTTTTATTTATGTACTACTGAATCATGTAACATAATCCAGTTATAAACTGAAACATTGCAAAAAATCTCCTTTCAAAGCATAATCTTATCAATGGTTTCATGGGTGTTTCATCACCCTTGAATCACTGTGTTTTTGCCTAGCAAAGTACACATTGATTAATGGAAATGCTTCTCTGTAAACCTGTCCTCCATAGATACTCCTTACATTCTGTAACAGTTAAAACATCTCCCTAAAGACTCTCATACTTTCTGCATTACAATCCAGCCATAACATATTTTGGTAGTTAGAAGCACCATATTCCTTAAACATGCAGAAAACATTAGGTTTTGCTTCATCTCTATTTTGAAACACACATTTCAAATAATGTTATGCTCCTTTGAAGTATAATGCACTTTCGAAACAGCTGTGTGCCAAACCAGTAAAAGCTATACTTGAATATAATGCTCATCCTTCAGTAATTCTGCTGGGTAGAATTTTGGAGCGTAGAATGGGATAGGAAGAAGTTGCTGTGTACAAGCTGCAGACAGTTTCTCCATCTTTAAAAGCTTATTTGCAAAGTCAAGAAGAAAAGGAAATGGTTTGAAGATATAAGCCCTTCAAGTAAATATAGTGATGTACAGAAGCATTGCAAAGCACATGAAAAAATCAAGTTAGCAAAAGGGTCAGATTGGGCTTGGCCCTGTCCTTGTTTCAGGGACTAAGCAAAGCAATATGGACACAGGCCAGTCTATAAGGCAGCAAATTAACTTCCATTTTTCATGCATGGCAGGTCCCATTTCCTTTCCTCACCAGAGAAGTTATGCAGAATGAAGGTCATGGCTCCACTTTTCCTCTTTCCAATGTCCTCATGAAATTAAAAAACGCAAGTGAAATGCCATTCAGTGGTGAAGCTGAAAGAGTACTTTCTTCTAACAGGGAAGATGACCTGCTCCACTATGCTGGAGCAGAACAACTGAGATCTGGGAGGAGAGGCTGAAACAGCCTTTGTATTACAGGCATGCTCAAAGCACTCTAATGACGAGTAAGAATTTTCAGTTGGAAATAAATTCAGAAATAAGTTGCCTTTCCCCTGATAATTCCCAAACAGAAATCTTAAATATTCAATTTATTCCATTTATTGATGGGCATGAGCATGTTTATGCATTCACACAATGCTGAAATCAAATGTTTGCTACTCCATTGAAAGCGTATTCAGGATTCACTAAACGTGGGCAGCAGGCATCACAGTCATTCAGATGGGAACTGATATTGTTCTTTCTTCTCTCCTTCCTGAAATAAAGATTAAGTTTCTATTTCACCTCATGGAAGCAGAAGGCAAATTTATTGTATTGTCATTCTGTGGAATACCATTGCAATAAAGAAACCAGTAGCTTAAAGGAAAGTAGTGTTCTTAATAACCATGGCTGACCAACAAAGCCTTAATGACAACATATGCCATCATAATTAAGCCCTTTTAGCAGCAATCAGGGCCATGCTTGACTGGGTTGGACTGATCAAATTATCTAATACAATAAATCAGTTTTATTACCTGAGATGCAGCCATTGAATTGGTGTCAGACTTACGGAAAAATATTTCAGACATCATTTCTGAGCATGTTTACTGGGTTGGTTGCTGTGGCTCATTATTTAATTATGAGAAACAAATTACTTAATTGAATTTCCATAAACTGATGGTTCCCAACAATTATTTCATGAAGGAGATAGAAGAAAATAATACTCTGATGCAAAACCTAAGGGCTACATATTAAATTGCAAAAGCAAAGACCTACATATTCAATGTGCAACAGAGAAGGTTAAGCTATATTCTAAAAATATCTATTAAATAAATAAGCTATGAAGGCATAGAAATTAAAAGTATTTTTTATACCTTCTGAACATTTGTTAACTAAGTTTTAGAAATTACATCAAGAAGTACAATTCTGGGCGGGTTAAGTCCTACTGGAAGCAACAAGAACAAGTGTCACCCAAGTAAGAAATTTCTGCAGACTAATTATTAAAGTCAGCTGTAAAACCTACATGTACATGTAAGTTGCAGAGGAAGCTTCCTCTGGTCACTAAGAGCGCCCATGCAGACCTCTGTGCCAGAAGTTTGCAAGACTTGAGAAAGTCTATCCTACACTACCCTCTCCTTACATTTTTCCCACAGAAAATCACCACTCAACTAAGCAACATTTTCAGCCAGAGCAAGACAGGACATGCTTCAAAACAGCAGGAAATCTCAAGAGCAGTGAATAAGTGCTAACCAGGAAAAACTGAGCACTTCAGTTGATAACAAAAACTAAATCACTCAAGCCCCATCTGTTGGGAAATGCCTCAAAAATTTCACAACAAATTGGAACTGACATTAAAATCAATTCATGACTATGAAGAACTCAGTTGGTGAATAGATGTATTTGATTTCTCCTTCCTGAATTGGCATATTACTTTCAAGGGAATCTCTGAGGGAGCTTGCCAGTCTCCGTATACTGATCTGAAATGAGTCAAGTTCTAGCTTTAGTCATTTACTGTAACTCAGAGCTCTGTTAAATGGACTTTAGGCCACATTTCCCTGTAAAGCTCAATTCTGGAATAATTTTAGTTCTTGCAATGCTTTGATTTCAGAGGGATAGAGGGAAAAATTACTGTAAGTGTATAGTTCCATTAACTTTCAAAAAGCTCTAGTTTTCAGCTTTTATTATGAGAATTTAAGTACAGAAATATGTTTCAAATAGAAAGTTTACACTGAACTAAATATAGATACAGACCCATCTATGTCACAGCAAGACAGAGCATCCACATTTTTAATTCACCTGACTACAATATAGTCACATGCAGTAAATACCTCAGGAACCAACACAGAAATAGAGACTAATTACTACTTGTGTGAGGTAACTGAAGGTACCTGTCAATATCTTAGAGAAGAGGGAGCTGAGGCAGATTAACTGTTAAATCAGTGAGTTAATTGCAAAAACCTGTTTCCCCTCCCTCATTACTGGGAACACACACGTAGATGCCAGCTCCCAATTTAGTCCTCTTGCCTGACAAGCTCTGCCAGACTTGTCCTGGCTCTCCCTGTCTCAGCCCCTCTGCAGGACCCTTCCTCATTGTGTCTATCTATTTAGGCTTTTATTCTCCAGATACTGACCTGTTCTGTCAGGAAGAAGTTTTTTTTAGGAAGAAGTTTTTCACTGAGAGAGTGGTTAAGTACTGGAATGGTTTGCCCAGGGAGGTGGTGGAGTCACCATCCCTGGATATGTTTAAAAAAAGACTGGATGAGGCACTTGGTGCCGTAATCTAGTAGAGGTTTTGGAGCATGGGTTGGACTCGATGATCTTGAAGGTCTCTTCCAACCTAGAAATTCTGTGATTCTGTGATTCTGTCCAGATTTTTCACTTTTGTTTCTAGCCGCAGTCTGCCTTAATACTTGTGCTAAGTTCCCACAACTAAACCTGGGCTTTACTCTCTTTTAGAGTGTTTTCTGTGTGAATGGAAGACAGGGGAGCTGAGGGAAGAAGAGAATATCTGAAGTTGATCTAGCATGCACAAATAGAAGAGTTTAGCTCCAATATTCAGCAGAGAACAGCAAAGGTGGAAAAGGCCTCTCGAACAAAGTTGATTCATCCACAAAAAACAGTAATTAAAAAGGAAAACTAAAAACTGTTTATGCAGTAATAAAGGATTACTCAGAGATGTTTCAGCTCTCCTATTTGTCTTAGTCAGACAATCTGACGTAGACTTAGCTCATTCTGTTCAGACAATGAAAGTTCCTTCCCAGTGTACTCAAGTTATGCTTCAGATTTTTAGTATATTAAGCCATAGAAATACAGAATCTTAGAATCATTTATGTTGGAAAAGACCTTAAAGGTCATCAAGTCCAACCATAAACCTAACACTGTCAAGTCCTCCACTAAATCATGCCCCTAAGCACCACATCTACACACGTTTTAAATACTGCCAGAGATGGTGACTCACCAGCTTCCCTGGGCAGCCTATTCCAATACCTGACAAGCCTTTCAGTGAAGAAAGTTTTCCTAATATCCAGTCTAAACCTCCCCTGGTGCATCCTGAGGCCATTTCCTTTTGTCCTATCACTTGTTACATGGGACAAGACAGCAACAACCAGCTCACTACAACCTGCTGTCAGGTTCCAGTTCACAGGTTTGTTTCTTCCCATTTATTGCCTTAGATTCCATTAGGTGCTCCAATGTCTTTTTTTCTTTTGGTTGGGCATTTTCAGCTTGCTCCAATACTTTAAAGACACTGTTTACAGCAGCAGGCATCTTTACATACCAGAAATTTTACAGCACATGTCCTATCATTTGGTTATAAGGCAATAGTGCATATACCAAGTTCATGACACTTCAATCTGAAATTGTCTGCTTCCCAGTACCAGATACTATCAGGTATTTTCTAAAAATACCCAAAAAAGCAAGAAGAGGCATTTTGCCCTCACACTGAAAACTCATCCATAACCTAGACCAGCAAAACTGTCTACCTGTTCAATAAAGGATTAAAAGGCCAGTTCAGAATGCATAGCTCACTGCAGATATTGTTAAGTTGTATTTCTAATTTCTAGATAGCCAGACTATCAAAATAAGGTTTTAGCATGTATCAGGTCAAACTCATTTTCTTTAATAAAAAAGTATTTATCTGAACTGCTCCATTCCCTAGAAAAAGTGTGCAAGAAGCATGCATTTAAGCATGCAAGTTAGCCATTTATAAAGGAGTCAACTTTATGTCCCATATCAAACCAAATGAAAACAAGTGTTTATAAAACAGGTCTATAAGATACAGCCACATTTTGTATGCGAATATCACACAAATAAAGGTAAATCAAATCTACCTAAGAATTCAAGAGTCAAGTGTTACTTTTTCATCAAATAACATTCAGATCAGTATTTGTGCAGATTCACAGGTTCCATTAACCCCGAAGCTCTGTGCCTTATTTCAGTAGCAGTAAATAATGCTGCAACTCATTGTAAATATGTAAGAATCCCAACTCATTTGTTATCACCCTTTATCCTATTCATTGAATGCTGCAACACTCAGGGGAATACAGGTATGTTGTGAAATTATTAGACCATCTTGTGACATGTAAAGACAAGTTGAAGAACACATATATCTACTAGTTTTAACACTTGAAGTTGCAATCTTAATAACTTTATCTTTTCATGAAAAAAAAAAAAGAGAGAGGGAGGATTAAAATACCCCCACTAACCAAAAGAGAAGCTCATAAACCACTTCTTGCCCTATCCAAATCCTTCAACAACTGAAGTACAGGGTGCATGAAACCAGACGTACTGTCAAAGCCCACCACGAAGGAAAAGAAAATCATACATATCCTTATTTCTGGCAAATGGTAATACAAGAGAGTTAACCAAAACTTTTGCTTCAGCAAACTTTATTCCTGGTACACAGACAAAAGAAATTGGAATGGGCACTGCACTTTCTAGGAGAAGTTTGTGAACAAGAACCATCATTTTTATTTGCTTTTTCCTACCAGTCAAAAACATAATCTAACTTCCCAGGTGTCTGAAGCACTGCTAATATACATTTCATGGTTGGATAAACATAAAAATGCCTACATAAACAGGAAAAAATATGAGCTGAAAAATGCTGCTGTCATGAGTAGAGCTAAGTCTCAACCAAAATAGATAGGAGGTTTCTAAAAAATTTAATTTTTCAAAAACTAAAGAAACATAAATTCACAAGTTTGACCATGCAATATATTTGAAGAAATTTTCAGCAAACACAAAAAGACTTGATGTTTTGAAATTAGTATGAAGGGTTATTTTGATTTCTTTTCCAAGTGTCACAGTGAAAAAAAGTTAAAAATATTGTTTTAATATTTGTGTCTTTTCTGGTGCTGTACTGGGATACTGATTGTTTACAAGTAAAGGATCAAAACTCAAAGCAATAAATGCTCAAATGGAACATGCTCTACCCTTTTTCTTTAGAAAAAGTCATTGAAAATAAGTAAGAATATATATTATTTCAAAGTTTATTCTTGATGCTGAGCTTCAAAGCTTAAAAAGTCCCAAACTCACAATCCTGTGGAAAATACAAGTATGCTATAAATATTAGGAAGATTTATTTGGTAACTGAAATGCAATGGTAATTTTCTTGTTGAATATACATGATTTATGTGCACAGAGGATCTGTCTCCTGTGATTACAGGAATGTGGTCCCACAAGATGCCAGAGACACTGTGCTTTGTTCCATAGGTTTCTTGCCTGGAGATGAACTGAGTTCAACCCTCACCATAAACGGTGCAGAGCGATGCTGTGCAAGCATGGATATCTGAACACAAGACCTGGGAACTTATTCTTGGCTATGAATAGAAACAGAATGAGGAACTTCAACAATCTTATCTGTAAACTGGACTAATAAACTAGTTCTCCCAGAAGGAAAATTCTGGGATCTGAAGATAGACAAATTAAGCTGCCTGGCATAGAAACAGGAAAATTGTAAACCTATAAAGGGGCTTGGGAGAAGTGGGGGGGTGTACTGAATTTTTTTTTTTTTCTTTTTTGCCTTAAGATACATCTTCTGCTGACACTAATTGCTCAGACGAGTGGACATTTGTAAAGAGCTTGATTTATTAATATTGGCAGGATTTTCTGCATTGGCAGCTGTTGTACCTCCTTCAATGTTACTCCTAGAATTTCTTTCTTTGCAATGTCACCCCTGAATGCTGAAGGAAAAATCTTAGAAGTGGACAGGTGTGGGGATTAGCTTCAGTGAGCAACCAAGGAGAGACCGCTCATGGAAGAATAAGGTTTATCTGAAATACAAGACTCAGAATGTGGTTTCTCTGCAGGGACAGGAATGGCAGCCTGTGACAAGGCATGCACAGGAGAACTACAGATGGCTAAGCTGGGTAAAACTTTTGCCAAAAATGACAATAAAACAAATTTTGTTTAAAAATGGAGTACGGTTGCCAAGGTAGGGGTATAAATGTAAATAGAGGAAAACCAGAAATACAGAAGGCATAAGAGTGTGTCCAGGTACAGGTTTTATGTTGAGAAAGAAACCTCTTGATATGCTAAAACACATATGCAGGAAAAATAGTTTCAACATTTAATTTAATTCCTGAAGTTATCTGAGTTTCCAGAAGCGGCAAACATTTCCTTATATTCTGCTTGGTCGTTGTCAAAGCCAACACATTTTTTAAAAGTCTCTATTTTTCAAAGGTGCTTTACCTTATCTTCTATGCTAGACAAACCGACACATCACAAAACACTCTGTCAGGAAGGACAAGCAGGAACACTCTTTGAACAGGTCTTGGGCACATTTGCTCTGGCTGAGTAGTGCACTCAAAAATTCAACCTGTTTTGTGCACTGTGTGAGCAGAGCGAGAACTTTGGAGGGGGAGCCTAAAGACAACACACTAATGACATCTGGAAAAGCACAGCAATAAAAACTGCCTTGGTCAAATTACCACTCTGCATATGCCCAGTATAGCAAGCAAAACAGCAATGGTACTACTAAGGCAGCAAAACTTGGAGTATTGATTCAACAACTCACTGCTGAGCTTATCAACAGCAATCAGATCATCCAGGATCTTACGCTACAACCAAGCAACGTTATTCCACTCAGTGTTGGAATTTCAGAGCATTTTCCACAATAACGCTATGAGGTGTTACCTTCACTTATGCATTCACTCACCAGCTAATATGGGGAAGAGAATCTATTTTAACCTCTGTTGGCTGACATGATGTGTCAATGCCACCAGCACAGCATGACAGCACTCTGAGGGGCAGCAAATGATGCTCTTCTCAGCTATAGGATAAGCTACTTCTTCAAAAGCAGAGTATCTGAGAAAAAGGGCCAACCTGACACTCAGTCTGCACGAGCTTAAAAGCTCCCTTAAGAATAACATTAATTCCTGTGCAGACAACCTTCTGCAGACACAAGGCAGCTTAAGAGCCATTCAGCATGGTCATCACCAGGACACTGCTATATAACACAACAGCCAGTTTTGATTCAGCTTAATGAATGTAATGTTAAACCACGTATTTCAGCATTTCAGGTGTGAATTAGGTGCAGAATCAACTTCTGTTTTTGCCTTTTAGCTCTAAAACCAGGGAACACAGCAATTCCAAAAGCCTGATCTTGATGGAATCAAACCACAGACTGAATATTCAGTTTAAGAGTCAGACCAATAAATAAATAAATAAAAAAGACAATGGTTAATGATGTATATTATTTGTAAAGACAGAGTAATGTAAAGGTGGCTGGGAGGACAATTGGCCTCTTTGTCACTCTGCAGAATGTGAATTTCTATTTGTAACATGGAAATAAATTATCTCAAAATATCTCTCCGATAAATCACAACTTACTCTTTTCACATTGCTTTGTAGATACCAAAATAACTGTGAAAATGTTCAAAGCAACTGAAAAAGATACCTTTAAAATGGGCTGCAGGGAATTCTGATTGAGACACTGAGGTATCAGGGACAAACATGAAACAGGTTACCCTGCAAAGTCTTTGTAACAAACTAAGTTTCCAGACAGCTTCAGTGGTAACCTCCCTCACTGACTCCGCACTCCAGCTCTTTCATGCTGCCTTCACAACTTCAGGCTTCCTAAGATCTCATCTGAGCTGATTCAACTTTGACTAGCGGGATTCAAATCTCTTTTACTGAAAAACATGTAAAAGTGGAATGAACCCACTGAAGCAATATCAAATCTGTCTCTTGGTTCATTTTTGTTCCTGAAGGTAAGACAAATATTTTGTGAAAGATCATAAACTGTCAAGATGAACATCTGAAAGAAGCCAGAGTCAAACCTCCATTGCAATCTCTCTACTAATAAATTATTTACAAGAACAGAATGTCAAATAATACACAAAAAGACATTAGACAACTTATCATCTGTGCTTTAGTTGGGTTGACAAGCAGCTTTGAAAGGATTACTTACAGTATAACCAGGAAATATGGAGAATAAGATAAGAGCACAAGAAAGGAACTGTTAATTGCAAGTTAAGGATAACATTAGCTTAGTGTATAAAGGGACCACATGATTTCGACTGATTTATACCCAAACACTGTCCCTTAAGGAACTATAGGTGCACATGCATGGATGCAGGATTAAGGCCTTACGTTCAGGCACCTTGGTGAGGAAGGAGGCTGCGGGCTTGATATTTCTGGGTCTGAGAGATTTTAGCCTGCTAGCAGCTGCTAACTTTTTCCAAGGCAAAACTTCTCAAGAAAACTTCCTCTCAAAACAATCTTGGCAATCAACTCTGCTTTCTCAAAACAATCTTTCTCCAGGTGGTGTTTTGCTGTTTCTCTAGTTTAACCAACAGGATTAGAGAAGTGTTGTTCCTATCCACCAATCATGTTAAGTCTGTATCAGAACACCTCATAAAAGGTAGTAAGAACTAGACAATAAAGCCTTCTTTTTCTATGCTCTTTGCCTTCTGAAATATTTGGAGTCTTTCTTTCGTGTCCTACAGCGACAGGAAGCCAGGCAGGCAGCAGTGAAGCTGGGACCAGTGATGTGCCCTGACACTTCCCAGCTGTGCTCAGGCTGGCTGGATGCAGAGGGTGGCACAGCCAGGAGAGCCACTGCTGGCACAAACAGCCCAAGCACCTGCAGTGTCCCCAGCACAGCTCCCACCAGATGGCTTCCCTCTCATTCCCACATGTGGCCAGGAAGGCAACAGGGCAGTGGCAGCACATGCTGCTCTCCTGGTATAGCTGCTCCTGACACCTCCAAACTCAGAGTAACACAGCCACCACCACCACCTCCTCCTCCACATACCAGCCCCTACCTAAAATACTATCTTTCTAGCATCAGCTTTACACTCCACTTCCCTTATCACACTTAACACTTGCTCTGACCTTATGTCAACAACATCAAATTGTTATGTTGTTGACATAAGTGAACAACATCAAATCAGTAAAGAAAAGTACTGTAATGAAGGGAACTGAATAAATAGGGCTAAGCCTTCCTTGGGGACATATTGGAAGAGAATGTAAAATAAAAACAACAAATCAGTTTTAAGCACCTTATATGCAGAGATTTAACATTTGTCAAAGCAGAAGACCTGTAGGAAAAGACCATCTGGTCACTAGCTGTGGCAAGGAGAATTTCTTCCACAGTGCTGTCCAAAGTGTACTAGACCCATCACTTCGTTTCACTTTACATTAAGCAAATGAAGTCTACCTCTGTGATTTAAAAAAATTTAAAAAAAAAAGAAAAGCTTACTAAGGCTGCAGTCAATAAAAGAAGACTTTCCTGGATGGCAGCATTCTCTCAGTCTGCCAGAAAAATCCTTGCCAGCTTCCAAAAGTTCACCAGACATTCATAGCAAAGGAGAAGAAACAGGAACTCTGATCAAGGGAGTCTCTCAAGAGTGGAAGCCTATCTATCCATCACACATGAATTCTACTATTCAGTCTCTCTTTTCTTCTTTAACCTATACTCATAGTGCCCACTACACATAATTTTTTACTGTCTGAATAGTTCTATATGTTCTATCCTCTTATTCATTAAGCTACCACTGGAAATTATATCACAGCGCATTATACACTCCCTGTAGCAATGCTCTTGGCTTTAGACCCATTGAACTCAATTTTATCTTTTCTCATTGAGTTCCAGATTTGTTAGACATACCTCACTACTTTCATTTGTGATATAAACTTGTCTGGTTTGTTCCCCAGCTTTAGAGTAGTGATCTGTCAACCTTTGGTAAAGGAAAATTGCTGTATCATAACAGTTCTCTTCTTGGTTGATGCCACCAGATTAAGGGGGTTTTTTTGTCTAGTTCAATGTAAGGCACCCTGAGTATACTGAATATAAAGCACACATCCACTAGAAGAGGATGAAAAAATTGAGAAACATAAACAATATTATCAGCAAACCAGGTTAGTCATTTGAAGACATAAAGGAAATATAAATCCATCACTGTGTTTTAGTACCGAACACGAATTTTAGAAAAGTCTTATTGCTAAAAAAATTCATTTTTTAAATTACATGCATATGTTTACAAGATTTTCTGCATATTGATCCTGCTGTGATTTTTCAGGATCATACTGATCCTGAAAGAACTAGCCTTTCATATTAGCAGTCTTAGAGTGTATGAAAAGAGTGCATGCAATCACTTTCCTCACCTCATTCTGCTACAGATTTGCATTCAGTTCGTACACAGCACTTAAACAGCCAAGGTGAATTACCTGTCAGATTTCTCTTTTCCTCTTTACCCCAACCTCTAAGATATATTAAAGTATTTCCCTTCTTTGTAGGATGAAGCGCCTCTGAAGCACACACTATACTGACATAGATGGTTTTGCACTTCCAAAAATGCCTGTGAACAAATGTTTTTCAGTACTCCCAAGTCCAATTCAGCATAAAGCTCACAGTTTCCTGGGGACCTGTAGCATGTGCGCACCAATATTTTGCCAGGAGCAAAATTTTACTAGAATTTATCACCATGAAATTTTTGTCTTTTTATAGAAAATACACTCAGACGAACCTTTCCCACCTTTCATTTGAACAGAAACCAACAGACGCATTAAGCCAGTTTACAAATTGTGCCAATTTTGCCAGCAACGAGATGTTTTTCCCTCAGTTTGACAGGCAATTTGTTTAACATGGTTTAAAAATGTAGGTCTGAATGCCACATTCAATTTTCAAGAACACTGTATGGATATGGGAGGATCTGAGTAACTCTAGGAACTTTTGCTCCCCAAAAACGCAGGGGGAATAAATAAACTTTGTTATAAAGTTCCCCAGAAGGTTAGGTATCACATAAAAAGAA
>VXBB01002367.1:341865-356381 GCA_013399915.1 Illadopsis cleaveri
AAAAAAAAAAAAAAAATAAAAAAAAAAAAAAAAAAAAAAAAAAAAAAAAAAAAAAAAAAAAAACACCCAAACAATAAATACTCATTAGCGAGAAAAAAATTCAATTCCAATCGGTAAGTAAAATGTTTCAAAGCGCAATCCCCTGTTACTGCCACAAGAATGAGAGAGTATAAAGCGACTCTTCTTTTTGCAAGAGAGAAATGTTTACTGTTCTTTCAAAGACTGGAAATCTGGCATGGGAAAGAGACATATGTCATAGGAAAATAAAAAGTTAAAATGGTAATAAATATTTAAACACAAATAGGGGTTTTGGAATTTATCCCTGTGCGTTTGAATCAGTTTGTAGGGCTCCCCTGTGACTTTGGACATTTTGTCAGGCAGCTCTTGGTTCATAGTTTCTCAGCACTAATTTGCTTTAATCTTTGTGATTGAATAATGATGAACTGCAGAGCCTGGAACTATGCAGCAGAAGCCTTTCATCCATCCATCCAGTTTCTTTGCAAAATGCCTTCTGCCACTGATCACTGTTTCTCTTAGCCCATTTGTTGAACACTAAAGTAAATTTCACAGTCCCCCAGCCATAATTTAAAAAGTATTCAGACAGATTAATGGAAGCCTATGTCTCACATCTCCATCTATGTTAATGAATTGCCTTTCCCAGTTGTATCATAATTACCAATCTGGCCAAAATAAGCTTTAACTAGGACTCACAATACATTTTCTATAAACACAACACACAATTGTATTCTGAAACATAACACAGTAGGCCAAGCATCCAGAGAGTAACAGAAAACCAAAGGACATGTTGGCATAGAGGTGATTGCTTTTTAATTAGATTGCCTAGGAAGATGAAGTTTCTGCTATCATGCTGCACATATATACCCACACAAGGGTGAAGGGTGGGCAACACCTGCATGTCTGAAGCCTTGAGGTCTCTTCCCCATACTCAACTGCATCAAAATGTGTCATACAAGGAGCTGTACTGACAATGAAAGTTCCTAAAAGTTTTGTGCAAACACATAGCTGGATAACACAGTCTCCATTATGAATCCAGCTGGCAATTAACACATCCACCAGGGATGTGAGCTTTCATTCTTGATAGATAGCCTACCACCTCAAAGCAAAGCAGAGACAAATCTTTCCTAATGGGCATCTGTTGACTACTAGGATAGCAAAACATAAATTGTAAGTAGTTTAATGTCTCATATCAGCAATTAATACACTTGCTTGCTGATTCATCTTACAGAATGAGTAGCTGTCGAGGTGCTGTGGGACAGACAGAATCAATATGGGCATTTCTCCTCTCTCTACTTCAAAGGGATAACTTAGACTGTTACTATTATGCTATTTACTCAGTACTTTCCATTTATCCTACATGCACACACCTCATACATTAGAGGCCTTGCCAGAACATGAGTATTTAGTAAGATGGTGAAATCATCCTAAAGCAAATGTTAATAACTGGTTTGACAGTGTTTTCTAGCTGGCTTCATACTAGGTTATCTTTCTACTTTCATACAAATTATTCCTGTATTTCAGTTTTATTTTAATTATTGTGATAACAGGAAAAATGTGATGTCATAAAAAATTCATATACAGATTTGACCATTTACCCACATAGCAGATTTGAAATTAAATACTAATGCAGGAAAAGATTTTTTTTTAAAGTCAGAATTTGAGAACCAGCATGGACTACTTTCCCATCTGTTCAGCTGGTTTTTTTAAATACAAACAAATGCAATTTATTTAGGGAATTTATAGCTCTCTAAATAATTAGCCACTATTTCCTTTTACAGTGTTGTAGTAGAAAATACAACATTTCTTTAGCAGTTGTGGCTCTATTCACAGACAGAATGGTTGCAGAGAGATCGCTTCATATTTATTATACTACATGAATTCTAAGATTTCCAAGTGTTCTTCCTTACAATGTATTAGTTAAGACAGAGACTGCTGAATGAGCAAATATGACTTTATTATAAATTTAATTGATGTCAAGAATAGATTTAGGCAAATCCATTTTAAAGGCTCCTACAACAAATCAAATTATCTTACAAGTTTGCGTATTGTTCTTCCAAAAAGTAATACATCAGAGAAAGTAGTGACCAAGTATACAGTAATTTGCTATGAGATCATGAAAAACATTTTTGAGAAACCAAAACCACATTTAAATCAATATCTAACACACTATATGCATCCACTGTCTCTAACAACTGGAAATAAACCGTTATGTAATCATTCATTAATGAAGTCTCAAAGTACTAACCATGAGTGCACAAAGTGTGAATTTAAGCTAAGTGAGATAAATGAACCAGAAGAAATTTATGCAATGTGCATAAGTCTATGTGATGATCACAGAGCAAATCCAATTCAGAGTTCCAGTTCACTGTTGAGACCCTGCTCTATTCCATCACCTGTCATTGCCAAACTGAAAAAGAGTAGGTTTAAATTAAAACTTACAGTTTTGAAATTTTCCTGAACTTCAGTAACAAAAGTATTACACAGAGAAAAGCTTGAGGTAAAATTCTACAGTATAGGTAAGACAATTTGAAAAAAAATGTAACAGACCAGTTTAACAACCAGTTGTTCACACAGCTTCTGACCAGTCTACAAACCACACCCACCCACCTCTCTTTAGTTAAAACAAGTTCACCACTCCTTTCTTCCAGCAGTACAGGTGGTTGCTATGTTATTATTGGACTGCAACTTCTGAGGAAGGGAGTATGGAATATAACAAAAGACCAAGCTCTGTTTTCCAAGGAGGAGTCAGGTCAGCTGTGCAGTCATCCAGCACTGCCTGCTTGTTGGAATGCTCCTTGCCCACTCCAACATTTCATGAGCGTTATGGGGACTCTGAGAGGAGCCAGTGAACACCAGAATCCATGTCTTTTTTTTGGGTCCCTACACTTCACATCTTCACAGTCTAGATTCAAGAGCAAGATGTCTCTTCACTAATTCACTGCGTTTTTTAATTCACTGTACATTCAAACTAACATGTAATTTCTCTTGATCAAGCTGTTCATTATTAAATCCTTTTTCTGTATTTTTAAACAAAACTCAACACTTTGAATTTTTTTTCTGTTGCTGAACAACTGGAAACAGATCTAAGTCCAAGGAACTTAACATCTATCACTGCCACAATTGATGCCAAATGCTGAAGATTCCCCCACAAAAAAAAAACCAGGGATGACTTATCAAACCGAGTAAATTTCCAGGTAATCTGCCCTTGTCTGTTATGTATTGTCTAAATGCAGATGTCTAAAAACATTCACATCAAGTATCTGCAATTTCAACAAAGAAATGTACATTAAATAGTTTAAAATTAATTAGTCAAGTGTAGTTATTGAAACAAGAAACACTACTTTCATGCCCTGAGCCAGAATATATTAATACACAGCAGTATACAAACAGTAGATACTATTATTGGATTAACAGGACAAAAATGTGAAAAAAGGAATTTCCACTATTAAAAGAAATAGGCATTAAGATTTCACTGAATTACATAAAGCTATTCCTACAAAACTACTGAAAATGCTCCACGGAAAAAAACTCGTTTAGGCTTGAAATCAGTCCCAGATGGAAATCCTCTGCGAGCATCCTAGTAGAAGTTAAGATGAACACGGAAAGCTATAAAGGCAGATTTTCAAGTTGAGCATTTTTACTTTTGTAAGAGACAGAAAAACATGTATTGTGGAAATTTCAGGCAATTCAGACAGTGATGGGCCGGTGGTAAGAACAAAAACCTCAGTAAGCTGCTAAATACAGCACCTAATGCTTGGCTTTACCAAACAAAACCTTTGAAAACAAAAGAGAGGTTCAGTTTGACATGAGGGAGGAAGAACTACCAGAGGCATGTAAAGAGAAGATTTAACAGGCCAGGAAGATGATCCTCACTTGTACTTCTGAATAGATTTGAGAAGGGTATGCAGACTGAGAAAGATTATCTGAAAGAGGGTCAATCCCCTGTACAAGCACAGGCCACTCTCTACTTTACATAGGTGTAATAGAAGCCACAAGAACATCCAGCCATGTAATGTTGCTGCTATCATGATCAAAGATGGCTTTATTACAAATTTCGAAATTCCAGTGCTATCAAGGCTGAAAAGCACACAGTATATTGTATTTGACACGTATATGATATTTATCTGCTACAGACTTTTATCTACTCTGAATACATGTATGCACACAAAAATGAGTAAAACATACACTATCTAAGCTGGAAGCCAGTAAAGGATACAACAGCAATACTGTGGGGGGAGAATCGTAAGTGTGAAGCTCTAACTAGGGACCATTCTCAGAAGTATCAGGATGAGCTGTTCTCAAATTACCAATTTTGTCTTCTCTTCTGGGAAAAACTGGCTGAAAAGCAAAAATCATGCCTTATGGCTATTTAGAAGAAATATATTCTCTGTATGTATGTATCACTAACCAGAAATAGAAACAAGTGTTATTCCTGAAGTTTTACAGATGAGCTGGTAAGTCTTTTCTACTGTGTCACTCCTATCATGCTGCCACATTTATCTCAAAGAGGTGCCATATATGCTCATTGCTGTACATGCAAACAACAAAGAAAATTCCCCGTGTACCACTTCTTCCCTGAATGACGCACTTTCATATCACTGTATCACACCATTATAGGATTATTATGCTGAAGATCTCACAGGCTTCCCGAAAGGAAGTCTCAGAACTATGAATCTCATAAATAACCACAACTAATCACATGCTGTCCTGCAAGATACCAATCAAGATGTCCAGGAAAAACCTAATGCACAGCCTTCCTGGTACTGATGGATTGCAAACATAGGAGCAACTGACATGATGGGCTACAACGTGCAACATGGGAGATAGGAAGAGACCTCAGTAATGGCTGCAAGGACAAACAGAGCCCAAGCTTTTTTGGGCAGAACACCCACCCCATTGTGGGGTCTGCCACAAGCAATCAACCTGCAACTAGTTCACTGACCTGCAGCAGAAATATCGTGCCCAAGCTTTCAACAGGAGCACTTCAGCGAGGCCTTATACACTGGGTAGCTACTCAGACAAAAGGGCCCATCATACCAGTAATTTCACACTTCAAAAGCTGCCTTGAGTATTTCAGTAAATCGAGGGCTTCCCAAACTGATGAAAACTGAGCATGCAGTGGAAGAACATCCTCCTCATGGCTGAGGAAGGAGCTGACTCAGTGACACATCATGCCTGCCCTGCTCTTGCAAAACACCTGCACTCTTCTTCCAAGTAACTGTAGGCAGGCTGCTATGGAAATCAGCAATACAACTGCAATGAGCATTACCTCAAGAAAAACTTCTCTAAACAGAGAACAACATACAGTGTCTCGTTTCCAGCAGCTACAGATTGTGAGCAGCAGTACCTCCAGAAACCTTTAGATTGTAAGCAGCAGAACCCTTCACTTTAGATATCTGCTGCATGTAACACACCAAGTTAGTTTTATAAATTACTGTTTCATGGATTTCACTTCCCATTATTTTAAAGTTTTAAACATCATTCTGAAGATTTGATTTGCAGACTCTAGAGGAACCCTCATCCTAAACTGAAGGCTGCCTAGATATGTGCTATTGGTACATAGAGTTATTCCAAATCTAGAGCACTCAATAGGCTGAATAAATTTGCATAGCCTGAAACTAAAAAGTCAAACGCTGTCCCTAACCTTCACCCTGAATGGGCCCCAGTACTGTGAAAACAACGGCTGGTATTAGAGACCATAATTTTGATGTCTAGCATTACACTGTAATACTTAAAAGGATGTTTTCATGTCGTTTATCATGTTTTCTAAATACAAGTGTATTTCAGGCATATGGTGGTAAGAGAATCTTTCAAATAAAAGATGGTATTTATGTAATTCGATCTTCTTTTTGAGCTAACAAAAAAGGTTTGAGAAACAGATTCATCTTGACCACAGGTTTCGAACACATAGCAGGACAGTTCATTCACTCATAAATACAGTTCACTGCTATGAGGTGTATTCTTTAAAAATGAAGGACTAGCTTTTCCCACAGTAGCATCTCCAGCTGCTTACATGCCATAAACCTGCAGAAAGTGACATTTCGCCGTAATTGCAGAACTTCAAAGTACTTCACTATTTTGCAAGCTTTTGTGCAGAGGTTCTTTTCAGCACTTTAAATGCCTCCAGAGAGAGATATTATATGTAGGAAGATCTAAGACACTTCTTTCCATCAAGAAAAGACAATTCTGCTGCCATAAAAAGAGAACTATAAGTTAAGCTGGTGTGTTGCTTTGTAACTCAAGTAATATTGACACTTGATCCATGAAAGCAGCCTCCTTCTCATCTACTTTCTCTGAAGCAGAATTAGTATTTAGAAGGAAGAATCTCATTTTTATATTTTTAGAGTTGCCCCTAGAGATGCTTCCAGCTGTTTTTTCCAGGTCTACTCGCTGGAAAGTAAGGTGCCCAGACAACTTTTCTACAGAAATTAGAACTGTGAAATGAGGTTCGTAACTCCACGTAGTCTCCATTGACTTCTGACTACTGTAGAGTCTATTTTAAAAAGAGGCATGTATAGGAAGCCAAATTTATAGCAGAATTTATCTTAAGGCAGAGGTACATGTTCATGTATTTCCTTGTTGCTTTTCATGCACTTTGAGGCCAACCTCAGACAGACCAAAAAACCAGAGCTTCTCAACTACATCCACAGAGGTACCTGCAGAAGGAAGTGGTCCATCTAAGGGTGCAGGTGAATTCTTGTACATGAGTTCCTGCTTTAAATATGCGGAATTCATGGAACTTTTGGAGAACAATGACACAACAACAGCCTTACCCAGACATTTCTCATACGGAAAGGCAATACTTTTCTGGCAGAACTCTTCATATGCAGCAGGTCTGTATTTCAAGGATGCAATTCTGAAGATTACTGAACAATTGCAGTCTTGGAAAGCACCTTTCTTTCCTCTTAAAAACACAGACAGAAGCTCTCTCATCAAATATCTTGCTTCTGTTCTTGGAGTTCTCTCTATGCTTTGTCTAGAAATACAACTATTCACCTTTTCCTCTTTTCAAGGGTCATATATATCCTCTTTCTATCACACCATAAAGAATGAAAAAGCAAACCCACTATATTTTACTGCCTTCTTTCATGCAGTCTGGCTAGATCTTTATGACCCCAGCTCCTTGTGATCTCAGGCTCACAGTTCCATAGCCATCAAAAACCTGTAGAGAAGGCATACAGGTGTATACACATAGTGGTCAGTACTACCATGCAGGAACTAGCAGGGGAAATGTTATGTCTTTTCATACCCTTTAGACTAAAAGGAAGATGATGGATAATGTTCTGGTAATTTTCCAAAAGACAACTGATGCCAAAGTATTTTACATTTCATTTCCCAAAACGTTGGGGTTTTTTCCCCAAAAAATGCCTTTGCTGCAGTTAGACAAATACAGCTGATATATAACAGTGAAGAGTTAACAGTAAAACCAAAAATCAAGTCTCATTTTGAAGAGGAAAAAGTCATGGACTCAGTGCTGTAAACACAGGGTTTATAAAGAATTACATATTAATCTCAACAAAGAGTTACACATAGACACACGGAAGCACAGCACAAAAAAACCAGAGTCTTAGACCTGAAAAAAACAATTAATGTGGCTTGGTGTAAGATGTATCACATGAGGGAAAAATGCTTGAGACAAACCTTCAGATTTTCATTTCAGAAATAAGTATTGTAACATCATGAAGATGTTAAAAAAGGCAATAAGCTGTACATGAAAGGGCATGTTTTACAGTAGTGTAGTGACAAATGGCAATATCAAATCACTGTTAACAACTGGATTTCTCCATTCATCAAAGCATGCAATGAATACTCTGATCCACTTACCAAAAATCAGAAGGTGTAGGGTTTTTCTAAATTAACATGAAAACTTTGCAAGCATAAATAGCATTGAAAACATGGAGAATAATACAATACATAATCACTGATAAGTAAGATGAGCTCTCCCTTCGGAGGTTAAGTAAGTTATTTACGGCAGTGCAAAGGAAAGGTGATGAATAAAACAGATTAATAAACTGAAATCTAAGCAATTTTAATTAAGACACCCCAAGGAACCAGTTCAGACAACATCACAACCACATAAAACAGTAAGTTGTGAAAAGAAGCATATGATGAACTATTACTACAAATGCTTATGAATTAACTAGCTGAAAGACTAATGACATAGTGCAGAAAGAAATGATCTCCTTGTGCATTCAATTATCCAGGAAGGTCCTTTCTTATCTCAGTGAGCTTAAATAAAATGAGAGGTGATCATCATCAGATGCTGTCATGATTTCTACACACTTTGCTTGGAAACGCCTCTAGCACGCTTGCAGTATTCTCCCTCCAATAAAATTCCTTCATGGATGTCACTGTATTTGACAAGAAGTTGTTGAAAAAGCACCAGGGTGGCTATATTAACTAAGGTTAACGGAGTTGCTTAGTTTAGGGACAGGGAGCCCTGCCAGGAACTGCACCCCTGGAAGGGCCCTATCTTGCCCCATTCATAACATGCCAACCACGCCGGCTCCTCAGCACAGTAAACCAAATTTGTTCTTGCATCCATTTCTCCAGCTGACTTTGAAAAGACTACTTCTGTGTTTTACCTTTTTATCTTTTACCTTTGCACTCCGTGCCCACAAAGCTGTTTCATAAAAAAGTAAAACACGTAACTCACAGAATGAGAACAAAGGCACTCCAGACATTAAAACCTGTAGAGACACAGATCTGATGGTGACTTTTACTCAAAACCCATCTTCAGTGATGCCTACACAGGCACCAGTGTGTGTTTTGTTACTTGAGAACAACTGCATTGCACTGACCAAACTCTTACACTTCACATAAATGTTTGCCATTTAATAACCAATTAAACAGTTGTGAGAAGAACTGTTCGTGAATTCTGCGGCATTCAGGGACATACAGCTGCAATACCAACTGGTAATGGATACAGGCAGACAGCTGTGAGTGACGAAACTTAGAGCTGCAAGACAACTGTAGAGCTGATGATTTTCCCCTCCCTTTCCACTTGAAAAAAAATGTGATTAGCATAAATTAGTTCCCAAAGCCTGTTTATAATATATATAAAATGATAGGAGAGAGAGCAAAGCTCTTTCAAGCATAATTCTAATGACTTTACTTCTTTAGGGGTCAAAAGCAAGTCAAAGAAAATCAATGTCCATTTGTGTTCTTGAGCTGAAGCATACAGTTCATTATTCAGAACTGTTAAAAGAGTCAATCAAAACATTTTGGCATATAGAGAAACTAGAAAAAGCTATCTCACATAATTATGAATGAAGATATATTTAGCATAGCAAATGCAAAACAGCAAAGCATTTCAGAAACAATGCCGTAATTAAGAATCAGTGCTTTATATTAAGGCAAATAGTAACAGCTACATTAAGTATAAATATCAATTTTTTAAAAAAAATGTAAATATTTCCAGGTTTTTAGTATTATACCTGTTGAAATCAATGACACTTTTACACTAAACTCGATAAAAATAGCAAAATAGTCTTTACACCAAGAAAGAATCAGAGGATATGATTACTATCGCTCATGATAGTCTGTCATTTGCACAAGACGATGAAATTCCCTTTAGTTTTTGACAGAAAGCAGAAGAAATATGAATGTCATAAACAGCACTCCCATTCTCACTTTATGGTTAGCTGTTTTTAAAATAAATTTAATACAAAAAAATGGAGGGGAAAAGGCATGTGTTTTGTTTTACTCAGACAGCTTTTGTTCACACTAAAATCTGAGTCTATTTGAATAATTTGACCAAAAGCAATACAAAATTTACTTAAAATGCCATTTCTAACATCTTCAACATGAAACCAAATACACTGTTTACTATTTGAAAAAACACATTGAGAATTAACAAAAAATAAAAAGCAGTTGAACTTTAGAATAATCTGATTTATAAATTGTTCCTCCTCTGGTGTTATCTCAGAAGCTCCAAGCAATGAAAACTTCAAAAGTGTTTAATGTTTATCAGCTTTAAAAGCACACCTTTGAACCAAAATCTTAACTAACCAAGGAATGAACACCCAAATCTAAGAGCAAGGAACAAACTTCATAGAAAAAAATTAGAATTTCATCCCTGTTCCAGATCATAACCACCTGTGGAATTCCACAATCAATCATTTGCACCCACAGCACCCCTGAAGCCATGAGTTCTTTCACAGACCCAATATCCATGTCACTATTGAAGCAGTAAAGCATCAGTGCCTTCACATCAACCACATCTTACACGTGAATTTCAGTGGCTGTTGAAAAGCATCCTGTGAGCACCAGTGTGGGACTTCCTCTCTACTCCAAGTTTTGTTCCACACTGGGAACGTCCACTGCCACCCTCAGGGCATGACTGTTTCTGCTGTGCTCAGTTCCTGGCATGGGGGACCTCCTGCTTTTCACAGTGGAACATACAGCACAGCCTTTCACAAACCACCCATCCCTTATCTCTGAAGTGCCTGAGTGGCACAGCAAACTGTGTCCAGCAGTTATCATTTATCCATGTTCTGGCCTCATGTACAAAACCTTAATCCCAAATATATTGCATATATTTATATATGTCAGTCAAAACTATTGCTACTGTCACATAAGTATCACAGTGAAGAACTTTCATGGTTTTGCCCAACATTATCCAAAATAAAGCAGAGAACAAATCATAAAATTAATCTCATCCCAAACACTCTTCTTGATTAGTTTTCCTCTACTCATTACTTTAATAAATTGAAGAGAGCAAGTCCTCAGGAAACAACCCAGCCCTTGGCTGCTGCAGCACCAGATTCATCACACAACAGAGCGTTCCACCTCTTTTGGCCAATTTGAGCTAATTACTGAAGATAAGGCTTAGAGTCCCAAACGACAGTGACAGCCACAACTGAAGTGTGCAATGGAAAAAAGCTTTGTTTCCGTATCACGTAGCTCCTCTTCTTCATAAGGGGTAGACACATCACCTACTAAATCAATCCCTCAAGACTTAATTAATCTCTTAAAATGAATAATAATTCCTCCTTGGATAATTAAATGTATGTGTGAATTTCCCTGGATGTATCTCCACTGCATTCCCTGGTGTTGATTTTAACTTTAGCTTTGAGACATGACCTGTTTTGAGTTCTGGGTTTTTGGGGTTTTTTAATGTATGCTTTCTCTCTTTCCTCTGATCTGCAACAGGAATGCAGAAAATCTCAGCTGGCCACAACAACAAGGCTTTTTCACTCTTCCAGTGATGGCAGGTAAAACTCTGAGCAAATACAGAAGTTTGTCTGTGTGATCACGCTGAGCCAGTGTCACAGCATACTGCCAGAGGTACGTGTTGATGTAGCAGACTCATACTGGGGTTCAACCCAACCACATTCAGGCCTCTCTCTGCAAACCTGGACTGAAAGCACAGCCATATGAAGGGCCAAGAAACATGACCTGTTAAATCCATTTGATGTTTCTTATCAATCACAGCAACTCTTTAGCTTTTTAACAATGAATGCAAGCAGAGCTAGTGATGACCACCAGAAAGAAATACTGACAGCTCAGGCACAAGGAGCAGTACTAAATTACAAGAATGAAGAAATAGTAGCTACTTGAGCATTTCAGAGGGAAGAACTAAGAGCAGACTACAGCGCTTGTTTGTCTTAATATTCAATCTAAGATGAATAAATAGAAATTACACACTCAAGTGGGTTGGATGGACTAGAAAAAAATCACATTTAATTGTTGGTGGTTTTAATTTTGCTTACAGGTCTTCCTGTTAGTTCATGAAAGCTGTGCCCAAAAAGCCAAAAAGCATGATTGAGGAAACATGAAAAAAAAGAAGAAAGAAAAACAACTTCTGAGCTTGCCCTGAAATTTCTCAATCAAGGTCAGAAATTTTCTCTAGTAAAGAGATTTACATAACATTAAAACAAAAATACATACTATAAAGTTGAATATAGTGTACTTTGGAAATCTCCAATTCAAAGGATAAAAGCCAAGTGGGATACAGAACATTAAACAGGATTCTAGAATAGCCTTACAGTGAAGCATGTGATGGCCACTCCTGAATTTTTAAAATTAAAGACTACACACGTTGAAAAATAAAGTATCAATATGCAGGAAGGCTTTCTGACAAGTACCAAGTAAAAGATAAAGAAAATGTGTGAAGGCAAAGGAGGTTGATTAATATCTTAAAAGTGGATGTTTTTAATGATGTCTTGAAAGACCTCAAGTCTTACCTTCCCCTTTCTTTTCGAGCTTCTCACAAAAAAAGCAACTTTTTTTTTTTTCTCAGACATTGTGAAAACTCGGTTCTTTAGCCATGTAAAAGAGGGAAAATCTGACTGTAAGTGAAAGTCAAGAGCACCATGTTCTTTAATTCAGTGATGGGGACCTTCATTAGATTATCTCATAGCTATGGGACAAGACACTGCAAAAGCCAAATATAAATCATTAAATTATGTTTTCTTTCTCTCCAGGCAAAGAATGAGTATAGCATTAGACTAGTTTGAAGGACTAAAAAGGAAGAAGAGGGGTCTGCAACATGCATCAGAAGTGACAAAGCTAATACAATTTTTTAAAACCTGTTTATTCATATAATCAGGCGTAAGCATTTACTTATGTTAATTGTGGAAACCTCGAATGTAATACATAGCCCAAATGAATTCCAGATCAGTGCATGCTTCAGTGTTTCATGTTCTCCCTTGCACATGCCTAGTGAAAGCCTGCCACACTGCAACAGAGGAAGGAATTACTACAATAGAACCATAGGCAGACTTTGCCAAAAACTATACTTTTTTTGATATGAGGCAGAATAAGCTGAGTGTTTTAAGTAATGGACAGGTTTGCATCCCACTGTCTAGCAGCAGTTATTCTAATTGTGTTTCACAGCATCGTCAGAGAGATGAAAATATGAACAAACCATAGGAAGCTTCTCCATAAACTGCTCTGAAACAAATGACACTCCCTTCAGCCAGTTTACCTTCCACCATTATGGGAAAGGATTAGTTTATCTCTCAGCTATAAACTTGAGTTAGTTACACCTTCACCATACTGACATCCCAACACTTTTTAATCTTATCATGCCAATCTAGCATCTACGTAAAAATGTGTATTTCAGTGGGTAAAAAGATCTCTTGCTGCTGACAACTCAAAGTGCATTAACCTGGGAAGCCTTGAGATTGCCACACACACCCACTCTCCCTTCAGTACAGATCTCACTGATCAGAAAACAAAATATCCAAAACTCCACAGACATTTCACACACAGTGGCATTACAGTGGCATTTCTGCAGAAACATGTTTCCAACACTGCAACTTTTACTTTCATCACTATTAGCAAGTTATTTTCCCAAGTTATTTCCTACACACATACCATGCCCAGTGCCCCTGCTGAAATTACCATATTCACTGAAACTGACTTAGCTCCTAGTGAAACATCAGACCTTAGCTGTAAATCTGTGTAAATACTTTTATTCTATGCTGCTTTCATGTTAGAATACAACATGCATCAAGGTCACTGTAACAGATTGCAGTTTTCAGGCTCATAGGGAAGGGAAGACACAGGAAAACAGTAAGAGCAAACTTAATTAAACAGTGTCTCAAAGTTCTGCCTTCTCCCAAACCCGCCCAGAATTCACATATCTATTCCCTACATTTCAGAGTCTTTTCACAGGTACGGGAAGGCAGCCAGCTTAGCTTAAACGTTATCACTACTGAAAGGTGAGCAGAACTCGTTCTTTGCAGTGTGACAGGTCTGCTCTGAGCTCTCCGAGCTTTCAGCTGGAGATTACAGCCCCATGGGCCCCTTCCTTTGAAGTGGAGTTTCTCCGAGAGCAGAATTAGTCCCCTGCCTGCAACCTGTCCTCCATACACTGAAATAAATTAGAGTCAACTTTTCGTTTCATTGCCATGTCAAGTATAGCAATAAATATCCACAGGCTAAAAGCAAACAAACAAGGCTGGACAAACCAAAACCCCACAGCAAGAGCGTCTCAAAGAAAAACACCAGGCAGGGCACAAGAAAGTTAAGGGCATAAAAATCAAAACTCTGGGCTCACTATCTGAATCCATAACTGCGTATTGACAGACTAACACGCATCTTGCCTCTTTCCCACAAGAAGCATCGATGGAGAGCAATTAAGGGACTCCTACAATTTAGTTACAGCTCAGCAAAGAGGAGAAGGCATTTTACATTATGAAATGCCTATAAGAAGGCATCATCTCTTATAGCTGCCGAAGTGGGAAGCGCTGGGACACAGAGCTTCCTTCCCTACGCATCGGAGCACCGCACCAGCGGGATGCCCGCGGCGGACTCCGGCGGAGTTAGAGCGGGGCTCCCCCGCAATCCTGGCCACCAATCCCCCACACCCTAACCCCTAACCCCTGAGAACTGCTGCTGGCGCCGCCGACCATCCTACCTCCGAGCCGGGGGCAAGCGACCAGCAGCTGGAGAAAAAAAAAAAAAAAAAAAAAAAAAAAAAAAAAAAAAAAAAAAAAAAAAAAAAAAAAAAAAAAAAAAAAAAAAAAAGAAAAAAAAAAAAAAAAAAA
>VXBB01002367.1:366911-398353 GCA_013399915.1 Illadopsis cleaveri
AATTACTTACTCGTTTAAAACTTCCAATTAGAAGGGGTTTTTTTAAGTGTTTCTGACAATTGGTTTGTATTTATAAAATGGCTTTTAAAAGCAGTATCTGTTCATCATGTGTGACACTGATGTGGTTCCATGTAGGTGTGTCTTAGATGATGAATAATTCTTTGTAATTACAAACTGGTTATTCATTTGGGATTACAACTCAACATTATTACTGTGCGTTCATAAATTAATCCCACTAAATTCATAAAAGAAAGAACTCTGAAAAATTAAAATTGCTACTTTTTCTCTAAGTCAGTTCTATGAAAGACTTTCATCAATTAGAAATTTTACTAAAAAAAACTCAGAGAGTTCCCTATAGTAAAAACAGTACTATAACAAACAAAATGCAATGTGGTTTTAGTGTTACAGCACTTAATAATGAATAAAGAAAATAAACTTTTCTCCATAATTATTGAGAAATTGCTGCATTAATACTTTTTTCACATGCTAGAAATTAAGAGGGAATCTCATATTTGTTTATGATTTTGATTCAAAGACTACTTGAATCAGTGGAAATTATTCTCCACTTATACATAATTGTGTGATGGTCTGGATGAGGGAAGTATTGGTTTTCTAATCTATTTAGTTTGAGGATGGAAGACCTGGTCCCACATTATCGGGAAGAGGGGCTTGAAACCCTCACCATTTCTCTGACTACCAAGCAACAGACCTTCTATTTCAAGAAGGTCCCATTTTACAGTCAAAATGAACATTTCAAAAGAATTTCAATTAGCAGAAATATCCACTTGTTATGGAGTGGTTGAAAAACAAATCCCCAAACCTCAGAAGCTGCTGTGAAACAAAATTGTTGTCAGCTCTGCTATTACCCACAAAGGGCTTTGAATCAGACCCATTATCCCTTTAATCTCTTTATGTGTTTCCCATGAGCAGAGGACAAAAATGAAAATGGAAAGCTCTGTGCATCAGTGACCTAGATCAGACTACTGAGTTCATAGCTAGAACAGTAAAATATCACTGTCCAAGTTCTACTTCTGCCAACAAGTGCTGAGATAACAGGAAAGGATAATACAAAAGGAAGATATGTGTGGGGTGGGGAGTAAATATTTATTTCCTTATAGAAAAATCTACTTAAAATGTATATAAGATTTTTATCCCTATTGAGTGGCAAACCATGAAGAGCTGGAAGCACCACTGCTGCCTCCTAGATCCCAATATTATTTCCTAAAAATCTACTGAAAACACTGTAAATCAAAACCAAAATATTAGCCAGCTCTGCCTTGGAACTGCTTCTGAAAGGCATGAGTACCCTCCTCCTTTCAGAAAGGGACAACATTAGTTATCCTCCAGCCAGTCTGGCAGCTGCTATAATCTTTCCTGTAATTTAAGGGCCTGGTTTACTGACTTCTGTGTGGGGAACACAAATTAAGTATCTGGGAGGGGAGAGAGGGGGGAGTTACAGAGAGATGTCTAGCAGTTTGTAACACTTTTTATTCTTCAGGTTCTGAAAGACATATTTATGTCTTAGCTATACACCCATATCTAAACTGAGTCACTTGTGGTGGTGAATCCAAATGTCAGATTACCTGTTAGTTTTTGGCACACAATGCAATAACTGCAGCAATTCCTTACGCTTAGAAGATGAGACGCTCACTGTGTGACTACTGGAAACTATAGTAAGTATAGTAAGTACCAGTTTCTTATTAATTATGATCACTGCATTTATTAATTTGGTATTTGGCAGGCACAGAGAAATGAATGCAAACAGCTGTAGCAGGAAACTGAAAAATGGCTACTAGCACTGTGATAGTAACAGTCACAACAGCGTTGTCACTCCATTTCAAAACCTGTAAGATAGTGAGTGCCAATATTCATCCCTTAGATAAAGGGATTGTATGTGCAGAATACTCTAGAATCACATTTCAATGTTCTGTTTAATACAATATAAATGATCTAGCCTTTTTATTTCCTTTTAAGAATACTAACAAAATTAAACTTGTCCTACTGTTTTGCCTAAAAGAGTAATTTTAATTCAGATGTCAGCAGTGATATCTGTTGTCCAACAAATGAGAGAAAAACCAATATGTTCCAAATCATTTTATAAAGAATCTGAATACGATTAAGTCCCCGTAGATAAGGATTTTGTGTTTGGAAAGTACAAAGAGATAATGAAACAAATTATTCGGTATCTCAGTATCTGTAGAAGATGCAATAGGAACAATAAATAAATAATATCACCAAGAGAAAAATGTTCTTTCTTTGATTATGCATTTTGCCACCAGCTTTAAGCAATATATGTGCTATCAGAACACATTCTTTTTCTAATGAGTAATATTGATGTCTATCATTATAAAAGTCAGTCAAGTCACACACACAGACATACACAAGTGCATCTCTATACATGATTTTCCTAGATGCAAAAAAGTCTATGAATTACATATTAATCCTACACATGTATAAAACCTTTTTGGTCCTTGAAAAAAATATTCAACATAACATTATTATTATTAGATGTCTGAATTATCCTGAAGTTACACTGAGGGAAAATGAGATGAAGCAAACCCTTTGACTCTTCCTTTTACTGCCTTTTGGTTTAGCCTAGTAAAATGGATGTTGCATTTACAAGGTTTTACTGGTTCTATTTTTTTAAAGAAAGAAAGATGTCTCTGCAGTAGTGCTGTCAGAGCACTTGTGCACTTAGGCTATGTCTGAAGAGCACAGCTGATGAGCATCGTTGCATGCCTGGAGTCCCAATCTTCAGACACTGATCACAGATGTGATGCTGCTCCCCCTGGCCTGATCACCCACCCACTCCTTACCCTTGCTGATGAGGGCATAGGGGAGTGAGAGAAGGTGGTGCAATTCTGGATCTGTCTCTGATATTATCTGGGGTCCTGCTGAGCAAACACATTTTTGGACAATCTCCTTAAGTCCACTGGAGTCACTGGGAATTTTTCAAGCAAACACCTGTCTTGAATTCTCCATATGACTGTAGAAGTCGTACTAGAAGACATAGAAAGGAAATATTTACCTGAAGACAGGTATACTTACTCTAAACCAAAGATTCTCAAATGGCCTTAGGCTCCGAGAATTATCAGAGTACTTGAAGACCAAGATCGGTATTTGTTATGCCATAAATATTAAATTTTATATTATTTTAGTAGCTCTTTTGATTTTGACCATTTACAACAAGCTAAAGCTTGGTCTTGGAAAAAAAGCCAGGCAGAAACTTGGAATATATAAGTCATACTAAGAAAATACATTTCAGTTTCATCAGATTACAGATTTCAAATGGAAGTCTGTTCATTAAAATGTTCTTAGTAACACAATGTTAATTTTCATATAGCAGAGAAGGTGATAGATTCATTTCTGAATGACAATTAGTAATTGATCTAGTTTGAAATCCCACTGGTGCTCAGAATATTCTGTAATGTTGCTTAATCAGTTAAAAATTGCCAAAAATAGTTTATTTGCAGCATTTCCAAATCCCAGTAATACATATGCTATTTTCATCAAAATTTACACAGTTGCTTCTGTCTAGATAGATAATTAAAACTTGAAAGATAAGATAACTCCCAACCAATGCAACATTTTTCTAGATGTAGGCCACATCATTATAATCAGTACTTGTTATATTTAATGTCTTTTTTGACCTGATTTGATAACTGACATACTGGGATCTCAAGCTATTATGCTGCTACCTCATTCCATCTTTGTTAAGGAATCAAATAATTAAATAGGAGTAAATGTTAAATCCAGACAAGATCTTTTTATTAGTTTATTAGTTATGCAAAATCTTCAACTGCTGTGACCACTCATGTTAATTAAAAAAATAAATTATGATCTTCTGTTTTAGGACAAGTCTCTGAACAATTTCAAATGGAACACTATTAAAAAAATAACAGAATCTGATTGATTAAAACTTTTCCAGTGACACATAGCAGCTTGGCTGAACATGGCTTATGCCTTTATTAATGTAACATATTCACTATTAATTTCAAATGCACTATTTTAATTTTGGGGATGCCTTTTGTAGTAAGTAGCAGTCTCTAAATACTTACCCACAAAGCTGCTTACAGCAGGCTACCTAAATTATATGAGTATAGTCTGCGTCTCAGTACACAGAAATGCTCCTTTTATTAGTACAACCAATTAAAAACTGAGATACTGTATGACAGCTGTGAAAATTGTTAATAATTAGAATCCAGTAAATGACTGCTGTGTCATGATTCTGATCCCTGTACAGTCATCCTCACCTTGAGAGTGTTTCAGAGTAAAGGTAAAGGAAGAAGAAAGAAGATTTGATTTGAATCCATTGCCTCTGGGAAAATGATGGTGGAAGTAAGAACACAAATGGTTTGTTTCCTCCTTGGGGTTTTGTCAATAGCTGTATTACAGCCAACACTACAACTGTCAGATAAATGAGTCATTAAGAATTCAGCTTCGAGACAGGGAACTAGGTTCTTCTGCAGATGCTGAACAACCAAAACAATTCCAAAGATAAGTAGATAGCATTAGGCATGAAAAGCTGTGTAAAAGCTTTTTTGCAACCAGGATGGAAGAAATCATAGGATGCCAGTTACTAAGTGGAGTGAGGTGGATGGGAAAGTGTAATTGTCTTTCGTAAGAAAAGATATGCCTTCCCATAGCATTTTCCTCCTGTGGATTTTTATGGAGACTTACTAAGAGCTTAAAAATACAATCCTGGAAGTCCATCTCAACAGACAGTTTTAAAGACATGTGACACCATTTCTGAACCATGGTTGCTTACATCATTAAAGTGAGAAAACCAACCAAAATTTGTAGATTTGGAGATACAGGGGCTGTTTTACTTTTAGTAAAAAAGGCAAACTCTCATCAGATAGAATTTCATTTAAGGTACCAAATGGTTCACTTTTGAAGTAGAATATAATTATCTCACATTTACTCCCTATAATTTCTGGCATGAAGTAAACCCAAAAATACATAATCAGTTAAAAATTGCCAAAGTTGTATTAAAATACAATTTTGTATTAAAAATACAAAGTTGTATTAAATATTCATAGGTGCCTACAATGTGAAAAACCATTCCTTGCAGTCATCCATCTTGCCAGCCTCCTTTTAACTTTTTGCACAGTATATATAGGCAGCAGATCATTTCAGAGGTTGATAGCAAGACCAGTAAGAGCTTTAATAGGAAGGAAAAAAAATCCCATTAAAAATGTAGGAGATAATATTATTTCCCAAAAAGGGTTAGGTGAGTAATAATTACTTGACAATAAAAGCCAGATTGCTTTCAACTGCAGCTGCATTTCATGTATCTAACTTTGAAAGCAAAATACCTCAGCAGTAGACTCTGTTAACAATGATTATCCATGCAAAGTTTGAATATATATTTTCACAAGGAGAAATGACATTACTATTCCCTAGACCATAAAGTCCACCTCCCATTTCTTTGCTCTGGGCCCATAGTAAGAAGGGAACAAAAATAAGCATGATTATACTATTAAACACAACCAATGATTTTTAAACAAAGTCCTTGAACATCCTCTTTGCAAGAACAGGCAAATATAATTAAAGCTAAGCAGAAAAGACTTTTTCCAAGTTTCCAAAATTGAAACCATGAGAAAAAACTTTGTTTTTCAAACTGCCCAAAGATGTGAAAAACCTTCGTATAAGACATAACGTGATGCCCCACATTGCAGAGGGTAACCATCATTGGGAAATGGCTGTATATACTGAGGGGCTTCCTCAGAAATGAACTATGAGCTCAAATCTGGACGACTTTGGACATGACAGGAATGTGATATCAGGTGATCTGATAAACTGGCACTTTGAAAAAATATAGCACTTAGTGAATCCAGAACCAGGCAGTCTTCATTTTTCCCTTGACAGCTATGAAAATAGAGGGTTGTGAATGCACAGTGACTTCCATTCAATTGTAAGAAACCAGTTCATCAAGATGTTAGAAATAAAAAACTCAGTACCGTGACAATTAGGCTGAAAAATAAAGTTCTAGCTTGTATCTATGGATATTACTGATCCATGGAAAAGCATTTTATTCAGTTTCTCATCTGAAGCTATAAAGGGATTTCCATGCATATTTATTTAGCTATAAGAATCTTTTTTGTTCTTTCCAGAAACTAGCAATTAGGACTACAAAAGACATAACAGAGTGTTGTGCTACACCTGTCTTACTCCAGCAATCCAGCTGTTCTGGTAATAATGGGTACTCAGTGTGGAGGATGTGATTGCCAGGATGGAAGGAAGTCTGCAGGATGCAGGTGCTCTCATCTCACTTCTGCCCACAATCTTCTCTGTGCCCAGGAGCCCACATAGTCACCAAGGAGGTTAGGATGAATATATCTCGTGATAGTACTGGCTTCCACAAAGAAAGAAATGATCCTGACAGCCCTGAGGTGTTGAAAGCAGCATCTGAACACAGGGTAGGTTATGGCCCATTCTCTGCATCACTCTAATTTTACAAGCAGTTCTAAACTATCGTGGTAATGAGTCCCTGTGCAAGACATGTTATCCTGGTTTGGGATATTGTATTTAGCTAAAGCATCTGGGTTGCACATGAAACATCAGAGTTTTCCAGAATGAAGGCACTGAATCAAATGTGTGAAAGGTGGGAAATACCACAGGGCCTTTCATAGACAACCCGTATTGGTGCAAAAAGCAAATACTTTTGGTAACTTGTATATCTCTTTCTGGCAACATAGTAATTTTCTTTGTATCAAAGGCTTTAGAACATGAATGCTTGATAATCTGTGTAACATTCCATGTTACTGTCTGCTAACAATGCAAATGGTTCACATTTACTGTGGGCTTCCAACAGGTCAACAAAAGCTCAAATTTTGGAAAACAATGCTTTTTTCCAAAAACAGTTATAATTGCTTGTCACCATGCTATCTATCTATTATCTATGCTGCATTTCTGTCATGTGAGGATTTTGAAATCCTTTGACAAGAATGGATCTGATCTATTGCTTTGTATAGATGCTCAGAGAAAAGAGCATCACTATGAAGGTAATAAGTGTCCTGAAAAGAGTCCTAAGCAAACAGATTGATTAGAAATTTTGACTTCTACAAGCAAGAAAACAGAAAAGGGTTTGACTCATTAGTCTCAATTTTAGCACAAAGTCAATCTATCCAGGAAAGGCAAGAAGAGCATTTGTGTGTAGAAAGGATGGGGGAAATAGCAGAATTAAAGCACTCTGAAGAATTGTAATATGAATATGGTGTGGTATGCAAGATATATGTATATATCAAGAATGAGAGCCAGTCTGGGTGACAAGATGAAGTAAGGTAATGTGCAGCTGAGCATGTCATAGAATAAAAATCTGAAATAATGATGAGTCAGTACTTAGGTATATTCCAGATGAGCAAAAAGCAACAATGAGCACTGATAAGATGTCACATACTTCATTTCACTCCTGTGTTTTTCATTTTTTAAATATGTATCACCTATTTATATTTTTCTGTTTTATTTTTTTCTCCTTGGAGAAAATAATAAACCTAATAGTACTAATGATAATAACAATAATAACAGTAATAAAAATAGTAATAACGATGAAAAGGAAAGACAGGTGGAAGACAAAAACCCAAAAGACAAGTGATGCACTATAAAATCCCTTGCCACCTGCTGCCCCCTGCCCAGCCCATTCCCCAACAGCAATCATCCCCCAGCAAGCTCCCCTCAGTTTACTTACTGAGCATGACACCCTATAGTATGTAAAATCCCTTTGTCCAATTAATATCAGCTGTCCTGGCCATGTTCTGTCCCAGCTAACTGTGCACCTTTTCACTGGCAGAATAAGAGACTCTGAAAACTCTTGACTCTAGCAGAACTTAGCAACAACTAAAACATATTGTCCTATCAACATTATTCTCATATTAAATCCAAAACACAGCAGCTACTAAGAAGAAAATTAACTCTATTCCAGCCAAAACCAGAACACTATTAATTTGGTAGAATAGCAGAGCCTAAGAACTCTAGAAGGACTAATAATTGAGACAGTCTTCCAAGCTTCTGTGTATTTTTAGAGAAGTGCAATATTTCCCTCTCTGTGTTTTTAAGTAGCAAGTTATATCACTGAACAGTGAGAAAAGGCACATTCTATATCATCTGCACTGTTTCCTGCAGCCTATAATTTTCTTATCTCTCCAGCTCTTGGTTTTTAGGTCCCAGTCCTGATACATTAGTTGACTCCCAAACTCTCTGTTGGTATGAACCAGGAGATCCTACCAAAACAAAGCCTAGGCACGGTTTTTGAAGAAGGTACTTTCCATATGGAAGTAGTGGGCAGAAGTCCAGTTTCTTTGGTTGTGCTCCCACACAGTGCCAGGGGCTGTGCATCCTTGCAGTCCTCCATGCTCCTGGTTCACAACGTAAACACCCCACTGTTTTGGAACGTAGCATAGACCTTACACTATTTGGCACATTTCAGATTCAGAAAAAAAGCCCATACAAATAAAGAAAACTGTGTCTTAGGATGACAGTGGCACTCCTTCAAGCTCCCAGAGGACCCTCTGCCAAGTTTTCATAGTTCAAGCTCAGCTCCCAGTCCACGCAGCCTGACTGAGGATCTGTTCCTGAGAAGGATATGTGGGCATGCATGCTCTTTAGGATGTGGCTGTGGCTTCAAAAGATAATCCTCAGTGTGCCCCAGTGGCCACTGTAAAAGTATTATCAGTGGCTCTGTAACTCATCATTTAGATCACAAATCAGTATATTTTACAGCTCTGAGTCTCTTAAAGCTATTATGTTAAATGATAATGATGATGATGATATTAATAATAGTGATAATAATATATTGTATGATAGTTATGGTGCTAAATATATTAATAGTAGTAATAGTGCTACTAATAATACTAGTACTATTACCACTAATAAAGAGTATCTTCATTTTCCTTCCCCTTATTTCTGAGCAGGATATACATAGTAGGCTGAAGAACCCCAAGTTGACTTAAGCTTTCATTTCAAAGAGTGTTTCACTCTTTATGCAGGCTTTCCTATTCCACGAGTGTGGCAGGACTTTCCTGAAATTTGTAGCTACCTTTTGCAGTCTACTATTCATGGAGTTGTTGGCCAGTCCAGGTTGGATGTGAGCTCAATACATCGTCTGGTCCAACCTTTCACTGGAAGTGGGACTTAAATGAGACTCTCAAGTACCCTATCTTTTTATCTCGCTATTCATTATTCACATTAAAGCCCAATAATGCAGTATAAATCATAAAACCCAGAATTTTCTAAGCAGTATTTCTGAGTCTTGGTTGCATCCCAGATTTTGAAATATATATCAATGTTTGGGTTTTGCTGTTGTTTTGTTTAATTTTTAGACTTAGATTACGGGAGTGCCTTTGGATGGTTTGTCTTGATTATCACAGGTCAGGAACAGCTGCGGCTCAGAGATGTGAATGCTTGACTAACATTAGTATCTAGTCACTTCCACTTAATTTATATACCTAGGATTAAAGGTAACTTTGAAAACTTAAGCCCTATCCTCAAAATGATTTTTTAATCAAATTGATTAGCGTCAAACTCAATAGAGTACATCAACAATCCCTTTTAAAACATAAATTATTAAAAGCTTCAGGTGAGTCATTGTAATTCATGCTTTTGACTGCAGCAAAGTCAAATTTTCAAAATATATTGAACATATTTTAATTGGACTCTTTATGGCAATGCCTGAGGCTTTGATAAAAATTCACAACTACAAGACATAAATGACACTGATAAATTCACTGGGTGACAGGCTGAAATAAGAAACAGAGGTGAAATTTCAAATGTGAAAGGCTTCCAAATTTGTGTCTCTATCTAACAATAAATCCATAGCTAAAGTAACAAATAGTAGTTCCAGGACTGATGCAAAAAAGAGAGCATCTCTTCTTTCCAAGGGTGAAGCAGAATATTCAGAAAACCAGAGAAGAAATTAATTAGAATTATCAGCTCCACTGAATTAATTAAATGGTCAAGAACAGGAAATTTCCACATAATGCCTGCCAGATTCTGTGTCTATGGGACCTGATTTCTAATTCTCTTACAGGAATAAGTCCATGAAAGTAAATTGCTGAAATCAAATATAGTTGTTAATCTTAATCTCCTCAACCTTCCTTTGTCCTACACATATAATCCTTTGAGAAATCAGGTATTTGGGGATGTGGAGTCAGAGTGCCATATGTCTGGATGTCATAATCATATTTTATTACTAGAAAAAAAAATTACTTTCATGGGAAAAAGAAAGAACTGTAATATCCTGCAAAATAAGAAAGCAGCCACTTGTGGATTGCAGGATACCAAGAAGGAAAGAAAAGCATCTTCTTAGAGCTTCCTTGTTTTCAAGCTAGAATAGAACTAGACGAGTCTTTTGCGTAACTAAATATTAATGGTTATATGAATATGTATTTTAAATGGCTGCTTAAATGATGAACAGGGTGGCATTAAAAAATTGCAATACTCTGAACAAAGCTCCTGTGATGGTAATTATGTCTAGTACATTACTTCATAAAAAGCAGTCCACTTGTGTAAGAGAATTAAACTTCAGTTTCAGAATTGTGTGGGTGTACACAAAATAACAAATAAAGAGCTATGCTTCTGTTACTCTGTCAAAAAGCTGTGGTGGAAAAGTCCCCTCGGAGAAAATTTTAGACATTTAAATGTTGAATTATTCCCAGATTTTTAGCCAACCATTAAAGTTCATTAGAGTGCTGAATGCTGCATGTTCTGCATCAAGTCACAAACATACCACTTGTAAATGTTTATTAAAATCTCAAAGATATATTTGGAGTTTCCACTGAAAAATCTATTAACAGCACAAATTCTTCTATAGCATCAAGTTTTTGGATGGGATAATGAGGAATTGAATATCAAGTAATTGTAATTTAAACATCTGTTAAAATTAGTATCTTTTCTGTGTCCTCCTAAGAGTCTATCACCACATTTCCTTCAGTCCAGCTAAGAATGAATTGTCACACAAGTGCAAAAATTTAAGCACTGTTGTAAATTAAGGTGTTCTTTTGAACCAGGGCTCAAAACTTAAAATTACATGTTTCATCAGTGCCTACCCCTGAGCCATGAGTGATGTAAAACCTGTTCCCGGTGGGGTAAGGTGTTCATACCTTTAAGGACAGCCACAGCAACTGCCAAGTTTTCTAGACATAACTCTTATTATTTCTCATGATGCTTTTAGGACAGACAGGCAACACATTCTCCAAGTTTACCAAAAGAGTTTGTTCCAAGGCCTAAATCCATTTTTAAGACCTTTAAGTCATTGCCGAGCATAGCAGTTCAAAAACCCTTTCCTGCTCTCACCTCTCCTCATTTGAAAATGTTTTGATCATCATGAATTCTGGCAACTGTGATACTTAATAACCTGCTGACAAGATTAATGACTAATGAGTCTTAGTTCTGAAAATGCTTCAGGGTCATGCCAGATGAGGAACAAATGTTGTATAGTGAGTTTTCCTTTGCCCAGTCAGTAGGAAGAAGAATTGGAACAACCTACCCAGAGAAGTGATTGAGTCACCATCCCTGGAGGTGTTTAAAAGATGTGCAGATGTGGCACCTGGGGACATGGTTTAGGGGTGGACTTGGCAGTGCTGTGTTAATGGTTGCACTTGATGATCTTAAAATCTTTTCTAGCATACATGATTCTATGACTCTATTACAGTATTGTCACCCTACTGTCTTCTGTCTTGTAACAGCTTGTCTATGTAGAAACCTTTTTAGAACTATGCCTATTATAGACCTATGTTCATCAAAAGTAAACTCACAAAGTAAAAGCACTAGTCAAAGTATTTTTTCTTCCAAGGCCAACTTTTAAAATAATTCCCTGAAACAGATGTTTCCCAAATGATGCTTGACCTCAGAATGTATCAGGTTATTCAAAATAACTTCAGGACTACCACAGAATTCAAAGTTAAATTGTAAGATTACTTTAAAAATTGTGATTTTATTGTCTAAATAACCCTTTTCATTATTAAAAATGCACCTTTTCTAGAAACATGAACAAAGACAATGGTATTATAAGAGAAAGCAAAAGCCAAAAGATCCTAATGCAGATAACAGGTAGTTCTCTGAAAATATGTAAAAAAGATGAATAAATTCTATAAAAATGCAACATTTTCATTTCAAATCGTGCACTATAAAGCATGTTCTTTGAAATAAATTGAATCTCTTCTCACCCTTAGCACTGCTTTTTTCCATTTAATCTGAATAGTATTTGCTTATCTTATTACTTTACAAAATTACAGGTTTGTTTAATCAGTACTACAGCTAAGCATGTAAGATCTGTCAAAACACCATGGAGTAGGTAATGGAGAGGAAAAGAACATTTCAAATGAACTTTCAATGACAATAGAATTTTCAAGATATCTTTAAACAACACTAAAAAATGCTGCAAAAGACTTTTTGGTCATTTCATACGGACATATAATTTGACTGAAGTTGTATATCTTTAAAATGTGTGTAATGGTCACTCATTTTAAAATTATCCTGTATGTCCTACATTTTGTTACATACCATTCCTTATATCAGCTTTTCTGCAGTGCTCAAAAGAAGCTTCATATATGATTTTTTCAAATGTTATCTTCTTTCTTTTACTCTGCAGAAAAAACAATTTCCACAGCTTTCTTATTGTGTCAGCTTTGTGCAAGGTGTTCTATTCCTACATTTTCTTATTCTCTAATATCAGTATTGACTTAAACAGCTTTCTTAACAACTGATCTACTGCTTTGCGTTTTAAGTGAAATAGATTCAGTCCCTTATGTTCCGTGTGCATGTAAGCACACAGAGTAAACACCACCACCACTTATGAAGAAATGATTCTGAATTGTTGGAGGGGGAAAAAAAATCAATTTTTAACACCTCGTGCAACTGGGCAAAGCTGACATTTCATATTTTTTCAAAGTGGATACTTTTATGCTATTTAGTTTACTGTCTATAAATTATTGTTGCAAAAGGTAAGTTAGCATTGTTAATCAAATGAAAAATTACAGTTTACGTCACACAGGAATAAAATACTGTTCTAAGAGTTTTGAGTGCCTATTTTCAAGAGTGGAGAAAAAAAAACAGTAATAAGATGTGCTTCTCTAGATATTGCTAGTATTCCACATTGTGCTTTTATATGATAATTTTTACATAGAGGATCTTTTGATGTTATTAAACCTCACAGATGGCAGGTATTGCTCCCCGTCTTTTATAACTGCTGTGACTTGCAGTAGGTATGGAGAGACTTTTCTAACAGTGCCTGCTTAGCTTCTTCTCTGGAAAAAATCAGTCTTCTTTCCAGGCAAAATTATTCCTCACGAATTTCTCTGCCTTGGTTCCTAGGTATCTTTTAGTAAGATAGTATGATATGCCCTCCTGGATTTGTGCTAATAACAGAAGAAATGCCATTACTATCAAATGCATAAGCTTGAATTTTATCATATCCAGCTTTACCCACCTAACATGTAGGTACCTGATCTATCATAATAATGTAGATAAATTCACAGAGAGTGAGGCATCTCCAAAGGACAATTCATCTTATGCACTGTGAATACCTACCCAGGGATGAGAATAGTAGCACTGAAGAAGTTCATTTATCTCCATTGAAGGAATCCACATCACTAGCATAGATTAGGCAGCTAATTTTTAGGTGGCTAATACTGGCTGAGATGATTCAACCCAGGTGATGAAGTAGTATTGTTAGTCACTGTCCAAGTTCTCTGTATTATGCAGTAGCTGTAACTCGTGCTGATAGTACTGTATCTAATCAGCAACCAGTCCCACTCTGATGTATCTGAGTAGAAAATTTAGAATTAGAAATATCAACTGAAGCCTTTCTTTCTCTTAAGTTTTTTGTTTGTTCTTGCTAAGCAGAAGCTGGCTTTGTGTTCATGTCATTCCCCTCCTCATGTCCTGAGCTGGTTCTAGATTATCCATCTTTCTGTGCTAGAATGAGGAATTATTCCAAATGTAATACAACCTGTCAGAATAGTCTGATAGCTTCCAGATGAAAGACCATACTGTTTCTTAGTTGTGCTGTTCACGAGTCTTTGATGTATAATTTCCTCCCAGCCTGCATGCTACAAAACTACAATTGAGGGCCTGATTTTGATTTTCGTCTGGTTGGCAGTCAGATCTACGGCAGGTTAGTACATGATGGCCTTTAATTTTTGGCAAAATATTGCTATTCTGCACAACAGTAAAGTGATACAGATTGAGCTGGAAAGAGCCCAATGATAGTCACTTAATATACTGTGCCAGAATGTCCTTTGATTTACTGTGTCAGCCATCTCCTGTCTTATTTGTAGGGGTTTGGGTTTTAAGAAAGTTTAATGTTGAAATATTCTGTGTTCAAGTGTCTTACATTCTGTGGAGAAGGACATGAATTTGGGCACATGTCCTTGGAACAGAGATTTATTGCTTCATGGTCTCACCAATAATGCACTTCTCTGTGACTCAGGATTTCACTAATGTTGGGGTGCTTTTTCTCATTGCTTATTTTACTGGTCCCCTTACAGTTAGGCTTGAATAAACCACAAACTCAAGAGCCCCAGGGACGCTGCAACTAAAAAAGCCATGCCAAGTGGAGCATGGCACTACCCCAACATTGCTCCCTCCACACCTTGTTTATGGCACCACCCAGAGGCTGGGCGCCTAAGCTTCAGCAAAAGCCTGATTTTACTGCTTCCCGTAGGGTTAAGGTTATGATTAGGGGTAGGCTTGAAAAAACAGCAAAGCCCATGGCTCCAAGGACACTGCAACTACAAAAGGAATGCCAAGCGAAGCATGGCACTGCCTCAACATTGCTCCATCAGAAAATTTCATCTTCAAACCAACCGTAGGACGGATACAACTGACTTAGAAAAAGCCTGACTTTACTGCTCCCCTTTGGGTAAGGGTTCAGAAAACCACAAAGCCTAGAGCTCCAGGTACATTGCAACTGCAAAAGGCATGCCAAGGGGAGTACAGTACTGCCCCAACAATGTTCCCTCCACACTTTTCTGCTTTGCACTAGGATCAGCCAAATTCTTTGTTTAGTTATTGGCTCAGAGTTAGGGTTAGGCTTTGGCTTAGGGTTAAGGTTGAGAAAACCACAAAGCCCAGAGCTCCAGCAACACTGCAGCTGCAAAGAGCATGCCAAGAGGAGCATGGCATTGCCCCAACATTGCTCCCTCCACACCTTTCTGCTTTCCACCAGTCATGTGCTTTGCACCTCAGCAAATTGCTGCTTTTACTGCTCTGCCTAGTTTAAGGCTTACATTTGAGGTTAGGCTTGAGAAAACCATAAAGCCTAGACCTCCAGGGATGTTGCAACCACGAAAGGCATCTAAAGAGGAGCACTTCATGTCATCCCATTACATTTGATTGCAATCACTTCATTTCACAATTATTTTTTATTTCCTTAAATTGAATTTCATTTTATTAGAAGTCCACCCTAGCAAGCTAGTTTCACTTTTTTCAATGTCTTAGAAATTTCATTTGCTTTCATGAAGGGAAATGAAATCTTTCAGTTTTAAAGAGTAGCAATTCAGCAAGGGTTGGGCCATTTCCCTGCACTGCTTGTCATCCCATGCCATTTTATTGTTTTCACTTCTGGTTCAGAATTTTCTCTTTCTTTTTCTAGCATTTCATTTAATCACTCTCTTCACCTGTCCATTCACTTCATTGCATTTCCTGATTTCAGCATTTCAGTGAGTATAATTATGGTAAGTTTTGGTCCTTTTACCTGTTTCTCATTTAATCTCAGTCCATTTTGTGATAGTCACTCTATTTCCAAATTTTCTATTTGTTTTCATTTGCATTTTATTTTTTCATATCTCCTAACTCATTCACTTTTATTGTTTTCTCTTCCATTCAGAATTTTCTCTTTTTCTTTTAGCATTTCATTTCTTCAATTCCTTCTCCTGTCTCTTTGTTTACTTTTCTTTCCTGATTTTGGGATATCAGTGTGAGTAATTTTGCAAGTTTTGGTGCATTTCCCCGCACCTCATTTAATCTCTTTACATTTTATTGTAATCACTCAATTTCTAAATTTCCTATTTTTTTTCAGTTGCATCTTATTTGATCCTATCTCCTTTCCAGACTGTTACACTTTGTTCTCTGATTTCAAGATTTCAGTGAGGTTCAATTGGGCAAGCCTTGGTCCATTTCCCTGCATTTCTTGTCATCTCATTCACTTTTATTTTTTTCACTTTGCTTCAGAATTTTCTTTTGTTTTGGAATTTCATTTCTTTAGTTTCTTCTCTTCTTTAATCTCTTTGACTTCTTCCTGGATTTTAAGATATCAGTATAATTTTGGTAGGTTTCTCTCCATTTAATTTAATAAAAACAATACTCCTCTAACAAAATGTTTCTTCCTCCACACCATTCTCCTTGGCTCAATTAAAGCTTAGAGCACCAGTGACAGACCACAGGACTGCCCCAAGATTGCTCCCTCAACATTTTGCTTCTTGGCACCTGTCTTTGAGATTGTTTATATGCCATATCCATTTTTGGTGTGTTGTTTTGTTGTTGTTGTTGTTGTTTTGTTTTTGTTGGTTTTTTTTTTTTTAATTTCTGGAATGGTGGTTTTCTCCTCCAGCTCTAGGAGTATCAGGACAGGTGAGAGACTGCCCTCTAAGGTTTGGAGGCCAGGGGCTGCTGCTTCCTTTCAGTGGGAATGGGCAACTCAGCAGCCACAATGGCACGTCTGTCTTACTGGTTATCTTTTTACACTGTGGTTTTTGCCCATTTCTTTTTCCTTTTCCCTCTGGACTGTGGCTAGGGCTCATCAGCTTGCTTCTCTGCTGCTCTGCTGCTTGGGAGCTGAGAGCCAGTGCTTGCTTTGCCTGGAGCCCACGGTCCCCTGCTGGGACTACTGCCTCTGCATTCCCGATCCCAGGACTGGGCATAGCCGATGAGCTAACCAAGGGAGAGATCCCATCCCAGCCGTGCTCTTTTCTGCTGGTTTAGTTTGTTGTTGCTGCTCTTGTTGTTGTTTGTTTGTCTTGTTATACATATAAATGTCAGTAAAGAGCTGTTAAACCTTTTCCCATATCTTTGCCTGAAAGCTGTGTAATCTCAGTTATAATAATATGGAGGGAAGGGGGTCACATTTTCCATTCCAAGGGAGGTTCCCGCCTTCCTTGGCAGACACCTGTCTTTCAAACCAAGACAGTATCACCCATATGGTGGGCACCCCAGCCTCAGCAATAGCCTGATTTTACTACTTCTCTTAGGGTTAGGGTTACACTTAGGGTTAGGCTTGAAAAAACCACAAAGCCCAGAGCTCCAGGGACACTGCAACTACAAAAGGCAACTACTCAAGGGGAGCACGGCACTGCCCCATCATTGCTCCCTCCACACCTTGTTCCTTGACACCACCAAGGCTGGGCACCTCAGCATCAGCAAAATCCTGATTTTACTGCTCCACTTAGCATTAGGTTTACACTTAGGAAGCTGAGTGGACACAGCACTTGTCTTTTGCATAGTTCTGTTTTGGTTTGCCTTTGCCTGTTAAACACAGATGTGTGTGAACAACTGTCTAAACACAAAAAGAGATCTGAAAATGATGGCTGGCCCAGGCTGAATTCTGCAGAGAGAAGTTGTTGCATCATTTTCAGTAGTAATTAAAGCGATTAGATTTTTTCACAATTTTTTGTTACAGGAAAATTCGGTTCAGAATATATTATACAGCTGGCCAATGTTTCTTTAGTTGTGTTTTTTCTTTCTTTAAGAGTGCTGAATCACAATTACAAAAATAGCTTCAGAAAATGAAGTGAATAACATTTCAAGATCATATTGATTTCTAGGCAAAACCAAAGGAATGCTTATACTTTTTTCAGATATCCCAATAAGAGGAAAAATCCAATTAATATCTGAAGAATAAAAGTATAATTCCAATGTTATCTGTGCAGAGAAGAAAAAATGAGATAAAGAAGAAAAAGCTTTTACTACCAAACATATTGTACAAAAATGATTATTTTTTTTTTCTCTGGGGACTAACTGTTCACTCACAAAACAGACAACTATTTCACACAGGAGCAAAGTGCTGAAGAATCTTCATACGTATTCATAGGAGCTAAGATTTAACTTCTGATCTCAGGGGAAAAGCTACAAAACGCAGACTTGGGCACTTAAATTGATAACTCTAAACTGTTGAGAAAAGGATTAATGGTCATCTGGTTGCCACAGATACACAGTTTGTGTTGTTATCTTAGTGTTTTAAGAATAATTATTGGTTCTATTCTTAGGGTGAAGATGAAATCATTGTAATTTCAAGTTTTTTATATTAATATCAGTGTTTCATGGAGTCAATGATACACTAAGAACTTTAGCAGTGAGGCTGGTACACAAAAGAAAGTTTTTTGCCTTTGAGAGTGATAAAATGGTAATGTCATGTGACTCGTGAGTGGCTTCACTCAGGATTTTTCACATTCACGTTGATGGATTTTAATGGTCTATGGTAGACATTTTATAAGTCAGTTATTAATGGTATTCAAATCTACAATAAAGCCTAAGAGCCAATGCAGAATGGGGTCTATGGTGACAACCAGTTTACAAAACAGGAAGAGCACACAGAGACTCTGACTGAGAGGTACAAAGTTGAACCAACAGAGACTGTAGCACACACACTAATTGAACAGCAGGATGACACTGTTTCCTTCTGTGTGTGTGTAGTTACTCTGAAAGGATAAATGGAAAGAGGTTGGTGAGTTAGGAAAGTTGTGAAAGATTTTAGGTTCTAGATGCATGAGCATCGTCTTCTTATACTGAGAAATGTTCCATGATTTATACATGTGGAAAATACATTATCTAAGGATTGTTGTTTATTATTAAGGGTGTTTATACTCTTGAGTTCCAGACTGGATGATGATACAGTTAATGAAAATCCCCAGAAATTTAGATAAGCCTGAGGGGAAAAAATAGCCAATCTGACCCTCTACATTGTCTCTTATTCTGACTTAAGAAGCAAGTCAAACAATCCATAAAAAGCCTGGAGCTTAGGTCCAAGATTTACATATCTTAAACAGACTGGAACAAAAAAAATTCAGGAATTTGTCTCTGTAAATGGCAGGAATCTATACAGTTTGAGGATAATTAATACCTACAAGGTGAAATATGTAGACTTTTCGCATCCTCACATTTTATCTTCAAAACTTTCATCCTAATGGGAATTATATTGTAAAAGTGGATTAATAATGGATTAATAATTATTCTATCATATTCTGTCAGGTTTGCTTGGCAATTGGAAAGTGAGGGCATAGCCTTTTGCTCTATGATTTTATGAACCAGACTACTTACTAGCTCCTGTCATAGCTATTTAAGTAATTGATGTCCTTTACCTGGTGGACTGGAGACCCCAAGTGGTCAGACTTCATCTTTTCTATATATTTAAAAGCAAAATGAATAGATTTCTGTAAATGCTTGTCATTGCAGAAGTCTATGAGGTATGTATCTAAGAAGAAAACAGCAAAGAGACTAGAAGTTTAGGAAAGCATTTTATTTCCAAAAATAGATGCCAATGAATAGTATTTGAAAAAGGAGGAGGTGGCAAGGGAACAGTTACTGCTGATACTTAAGTGGAAAAAAGTGTGTGTAAAAAGTCTGTGTTTCTACAGTTCTGTTTCTTACGTTGATACTTTCTCCAAATTAAAATGCAGTTTTCAGCCTTCTCTAATCCGCAAGGCTCTTATCCATACCTACTCATTCATTCCAAGAGCTGGCAAAGAAGGAGGAAAAAAAGCTGAGAGAATGAAGCCATCAGAAATCCTAACTGGCAGAAAATGGCAGTTAACAAAAATAAAATTAAACTGAAATTTTGACTTTCCCTTGAAAAGCAATTCAAATATTTCTGGGCTTAATTATTTTAATTATTTAATTATTCATAACTAGAAGATTTGCTTTCACTTTTTTATTTTCAACTCCATTGTAAAATAGCTGAAATTTTTGGACTTTAGTATATACAGAACTACTCAGTATTTTTAAGGCACAGTACACACACTGCTAATGACAGAGAAATATATTGTTATCTTTTCTTTTGCTTCACCTGTATTCTCATTAATAAAGATATGAATAAAGATCCTGGATGTAACAATGCAAAAGCTTTGTATGGTTATCTAAAGCAAAGTCTTAAAATTATGAGTTTTTTAAAATGGTAAACAGAAGCCAAATCTACCAAATTTCATCAAAATTGTCTCCACCTGTCTCAGCTTTTTCCTCCTTGCTACCCTTCTTTTCTGGCTAGGAATGTCTCCTGTTGATCTAAGGCTGGCATTCAACTGTTGTTTCTCAAAATACTTCTAGCTCTCCTGATCAAAGTTTTAAAACCTCATAACAATATTAAAAAACACTGACTACATTCTAAAGCCAGTGAAAGATTGAAGGGTATTTTGGTGAAGCATAATTAGCATTACATTAAAATGAACTGTTTGATGGATAAATTGTTTCAGTTTACATCATGATAAAAGAACATAATGAAAATTTTTAAGATTAAATTCTGCTATTTTTTTCCTAAATTCTATCAAAACTGGCAGGAGGTAGAACCCTGGCAGTTTTATTTTTCTATTATCTTCCATGGCAGCAAGACATGTGCAAAGGAAATGAAACATATTCAGCCAGAGCAGAATGCACTGCTGCAGGATATCACTCCATGAAGACATAATGCCAAATAAAAGCAGCAGATATTAAATAATTTATCAATGCTATCACATGATGAGTGAATAGGAGTATCAGGCACAGTTTCAGGGCTCCTTGCCTTGGTTCTATCTGTGACACATTTTGCTCCTTTTTGAGGAGAGTGTCAATCCTGACCGTATTTAGTTGCCAGTTTTTAGTTCTGAGAACAACACCATTCATATAGCATAAAATGGTAGTGACTCTGCAGCACATGTGCTTTTCATTCCAGGGTATGTATACTTGAACTAATGGTTAAAATTAACATATAAATTAATTTATTTTTGGTTAAGCGGATGCAAATTGATATTTTGACAACCATTCTGAGAATAATAAGTTTATTATTTTCTCTTAGCCAGTAAGATCTACCCAGTGACAGCATTCCCAACTCAAAATGTGAGCCCACGGTCCTGATGTTGCTGACAAACTAATTTGTCAGTAATATACAGGTTGATCAGCTGAAATGTGTAGAGTAACTTACAAAGTGTATGAGTTGGGCACCTGTAGCAGTGTTCCATTAAAACTGGGCATTAATTTTATATCATCCTATTTAATTCTTCCTTTCTTCAGGGTGGATAAAATATAGTATAGTTGCCCTCAAGGCATGAATCTGACTCTGCACTTCTTCATATCAATTGACCTGGCTGTAAATACAAACCTGGTCTTACAGTCTTGGCAGTGGGAAAAAGATTTGTGAGTGCTGCTCAAAGCATTTTCCTTTGTCATACTGGGCAGGTGGCTGACCCAAAATATCCTACTCCAACTGACCTTCTACTCAGAAATAAACCTTTATTGATTCTCTATCTGAGTTACTAAAGCAGCTTCAAAACAATTTGAAAAAAAACTGTTACATTTTTCTCATAAAATTATAATGACTTAGCATTTATGAGTTGTTATGATTTCCGCTGATTTTTTACAAAAAACCCAACTAGACTATGTGGATGTACAGCCTTTGTTCTGCTTACCTGTGTGATGTAGTACATTTGAAGATGAAGCTTATGAGATCACTATTTGTATCACAAAAGTTAGAAAGCATTAACAATAAACTGTCTATAAACTAATGACTAAATCACTGCCTATAAACTCTTCAGCAGGGATAGGCAAGGAAGCAGAGGCCATGGGATATCCCTGTATATTCATGAAGGTTTCAATTGGCCAGAGCTTCATGATGGTGACAACAGCATCGAGTGTTTATGGGTAAGAATCAGGGGGAGGGCCAACAAAGCAGATATCATGGTGAGAGTCTCTTACCATTCCCAATGTAAGGAAGTTTTGCAGTGTTGTTATAAGTTGTGTGGAAGCAATTCCGCTACAGCAATGTAACAGATTAAAATAATTATCATTTTTTTGCATTAAGGGCTTTTATTGCCTAAGAATTTTAATCCACTCATTATTGGAGAGTAGCCACCAATTTTTTTAGAAGAATAATTGTAGCTCGTTTGAGAAGAATTCACATTCATTACAAACTAAATGCATAATGCTCATAATCCTGAGTAACAGAAATTAACAGTAGAACCCTGCAAAGCTGTGTAAATTCTGAAGCTATTCATATTCTAAATCCATGCTGAAAGGGAACTTCATTAAGACAGTTGCGTCTTATTTCCAGCTGCAGCTAAATCTTTAAATAACTATACTAGAAAAAGAACTTAAAGGCACCCACTTATGTAAGTTATGAACGTGAATACAGGACAAGTGCTTTACAGTGTGCTACCCCCGTAAGCCTATCTCCAAGTTTTCTGATGATTCACAGTGTCTCCAGGCAACAAAATAAATGACAGCTTTTGAATGTATTTCCTGTTCTTTCTTCATCTGCATTTACAAACTCTATGTTTTTTTTCCCTCACAGAAGACTGGTTAGCCATTTTGGTAGCAGTTTTAAAACACATCCATTTCATCTGTTTAACAAAGAAGTCCACTCAGCCAAACTGGGATGTTATCTAAGGAGACTTTTCTTCTTGGATTCTTTCCAGCCATTTTACTTATCTCCTGTTGCAATTAAGAAATGCTTAGATTTGCCCTTATCTCTAAGCTCTGATTTAGTCACCTATGTATCTCTGTATCTCCTTCCTTGGTGCCTTTATGTTGCCACCTATCTTTCAGACTCATCTCTAGGTCTGTTCAATGGAGTATGTAGATTCCCAGCCTATTATGTACATTAAATTATTATATTCACTTTCTCTTGTTTCTGTATTGTTTGTGATTAACTGCCAATTTAATAATGACCCCATTTAAACAGAACTTACAGAATTTTATGCTCAGTTATGGAATTTTATAAGCTCAAGCCTGTAAACAAAGTCAGGATGATGATGCTTGTGAACTCATTCTTTTTGATTGTCTGCATATGGCATTCTTCAAGCTTCATTTTGCAGTATCACCATCTCCTGTCCTGTTATTGTATTTATAATAAAAAAGAGACCCTTTAATTCTAATGGTCTCAAGGATAAGTTGGTTCTCTCACAGTACATTTATTCCATTTTAATTTAATTTAATTTCATTGTTTTGAAATCCCATTTTATAGGGTCTTTCTCCTAACAATTACTTTTATGGACGATTCATGAGAATTGTGTGGTTTATCCCAAAATCTCTGCCCCTGGCAGTGTTCAGCATTTCAAGACATCAGATGCTAGAGAGACTCAAAATGGATACCCAGGAAAATTTAATTATTTTCAATACTTTTTCATCAGTTATGTTCTCTATGTCCTGGAAAGGCATCAGTATCCAATTAATTGCTTTTCTTTTAAAACCCAATAATTTCAAGATCAGTTTTTGGAAAGACAAGTAATTGCTCAGTTATGCCTGTTATGTGTCTGCTGGCACTGACTTTCAGAAATAGGCCTAATTTGTGGAAGCACAGTGACTTCTGAACCATGCTGAGTGGCACAGTTGACAAATCTGAGGGACAGACAGGCTGCCATCCAGAGATATGTGGACGTGCTCAAGGAGTGGGTCAATGGGAAGGTCATGAGGTTCAACAAGGCCAAGGCCAGCTCCAAGGTCATGCATCTGGGTGGGGGCAATCCCTGGTATCAATACAGGCTGGGGGATGAGAGAATTGAAACCAGTCCTGCTGAGAAAGACTTGGGGATTTTGGTGGAGGAGAACTGCAGAAGAGCCTGAAATGTGCATCCACACAACTGAATAATGGTACAAGGGGGAAAGTTTGATTTTTTTTTCTCAGCAGACTTTCAGGTTGCACATGTATCTTATTGAACACTATCTTGCTAGGCAAAGTGGGAAGAGTTTTCTCTTTGGTTAAAGGAAGTTAAGAACTAATAGGGAGATCTTATCAAAATGAGGATGTGTCACCTGTAAGGGAGAAAAAAATGAAAAAAAGTGAGAGAAAGAGGAGAAGAGAGAGGGTGAGAGATATTTTAAATTTAACCACACTGTAATAGATTAATGCATTTGGGGTTTTTAATATATTTATTCTTGTATTTCATAATTACTTTTCATGAGACTGCCAATTGTGGATGATATAAATACTCTCATTTGAATTTACTTTATCTGACTGAAATTAATAGGGTTTCAAGTCACTGGATAATATCAAGGCTCTCTTCATCCAATGGCACAGTTAATTAGAGGACTGGATTACTGGGAAATCTGTCTCACCACATCATATTGTTCAAAACAGACAAACAGTATGTCAATTGTTTGGCAACTGCCTGCCTAAAAAGATGATAGCGAACTGATATCACGAAAACAAAACAAAAAACCCCACATGTTTCAGGGACTGTTGTAAGTTGAGAAGCTTCTTGGGAATGTGGGGATGTCTCCCAAGTCACTTGAACCTAGACATACAGAAGTATAGGGGAGGAAAATGCCAAGCTCTTTTGCTGCAGTGCTAGATGGATAACGAGAAGATTCCCTCAGCAGAAGGAAACAGTGATAAAACAGTTGAGCAAAGATTTGGAGAACTGGAGAGGTGCCTGGCTTCACTTTGCAACAATCCATATCCCTTCAGTGAACATCAGGAGAAGTAGAAAAAATTCTGGACCCTGAAATACATCTGGATGTAGGGAACTGCCATATGCTCAGTCATCCATTACTTCTGAGACAAAGATCTTGGCAGGCACTTCCACACTTCAGAGAAGAAGAGGCATGCCAAGGAACACATTGTTGCTTCTTGGCAAAGGACACACCCACTTTGATGGATTTGGACCAGATGAATGAAAAAAGACTGAGCTTTAGTGTGGGCTTCTTCTCTATGGATACCATTTTTGTGTTGGTTATCACAACCTGTAGAACAGGCTCCCAAAGGCCAGTGAGAACAAACAAGACCAGCTGGAGCTGACATGTACTGGGGTCATGTTCTCAGAAGCTTTGTTGCTTTTCTCCACACTCAGAGAGACCGTCTGCAGAATTTTGTTGTGTGCTCTGGGATAAGTTGACGTGGATATGTTCTGAGACAACTTTGGCCTGGACCATGCCAACATTTGGCATGAATTTTCAAAATGTAGGATGTTCCCTTTACTGTGTAGGAGGGTCACAGTAGTCCTGAATTGAGGCACAAATTCCTAGGTTCTCTCCACAGCACAAGGCTCTAGTGAACTGCAACTGGTGTCCATGCTGGAAGATGTGATCCAATCAGATCAGGCCTATATGATTCTGTGATGGAGCGCCTTTGATAATCCTATCTGGTCAAAAATTCAACAAGAAGAAACCACTTGACATGGAACTTAAATATACTATAGGGATCCCTATATATTGATATTAATCCCTGCTTTGTGGGAGTCACTTGATGCACCATGAACTAGAACAGAAGTCTTGGTGAAGTTCTTCAGGATCTTGGAACATGGCTATTGATTTTCATATGTGAGAGTTTTAAGTCTGCCTCTTGACCGGTTGTCTCTTTCTTCCCTAGTGGGAGAAAAAAGCAAAACTGTGTGAAAACTTAGATGGATTGATGGATGTAAAAGTTTGTTAAGTCACCAACTTGACGGTCTCTTTCACTGGGTGAGCAGTTCAAGAAATCCGACCTGGTAGTTCAGGACAAGTGATCTCATTCTCATGCTCAACATCTAGCAGGGTACAGACATTCTGCTCTGCCTGGGCATCTGCACCTCTGCAAACAACCCCTCCCCAGTTCCTAACTGGGACAAAAGGGAGGCAAGGTTGTCAGGGCAGGTGTGAAGGTGGGCAGGTCTGCTCTGGGTCCTTGACTTCACGCAAGATGGACTCATTGTGATTCTCTCAGTCCTGCACATTTTCTGCTTTTTCTTCAACAGCCTGTGCCTTTTTCCCATGACCTGGACCTGGATTTTCTCAGAGAAACACTGGCTCCCTTCCTGACAGCTGCATCCATGTAACATACTGAAAACAAGCTAGCAAGGCAGGATTTCCCTTCCCAGAGGCCATGCTGATTCTTTCTTTACAGTCTCTGTTTATCTCTGTGCTCACTAATCTCATACTTTAATACTGGCTCTTCCATTTTAACCACAGATTAAAGACAGACTCCCTCAGCCTCTCTGGAGCCCTATGTGTGGATGGGGCTTGCAATGATGATATTCCAGGCCCCTGACTCAGTGACTCCTTGTAATGATACACATTTTGCCTAGCAGCTCTGCAATTTCACATTTGAGTTCCTTCACTGCCCTTGGATGGTTTCTAATCCGGGTGACTTGCTGTCATCTAACTTACTCTGTGTAGTCGAATTCTTCCTGTATACTTAGCCCAAACTGATGCAGCTACCCTAACCAATCTGCTACAAAAATATATAGTGCATGTTGGAAACTTCCCAACATCTTTAGCAGTAAAAAAAATAATACAGAAAATAAATCTCATATCCTCTGCTGTGACCTCATCTTCAGAGGCCACTTTCACACTCTTTGTCATCAGATGGTCCAGCTGTTTCCTGAGCCTGCTTTCATCTTCTGAGCTATTTAAACACCTTTTTATTATCCATTTGAGTATCTTTCCAAACTAATTTATGTTTTCTGTAAAATCATGTGTATATATTATATGCCATGATTTTGCTGCTTTCCTCATTTGGACAATTCTTCTGGTATTTAAAGTCAATCATTTCTATACAGTAGCTTCTAAGTTTTCTGTTTAGCTAAACAGGGCTTTTACTGGGTCATTATGTTTTCTTTTTCAGAGCTGTTTGCCTGGGCTTCCAACACAGTATTTTCAAGCAGCCTCAAGGTTGCTTGCAGGCTTTTGGGAGTATTAATTTCAGGAGTATTTTTGCTAATAACCTCATTTGTATGTAATTCCTTTTCCTGAAATTAAATCTCTGTTTTCAGGATTTGTTTGGCTTGTTCTTTCCTACTGAAATATTAAGCCTAATTTTATACTGATTGCTGTTACGGAATGCTCTTCAGTGAACACCATTTGAATTAGGCCCTGTACATTACTCAGGACCGAAGCCCAGATGGCAGCTTTTCATAAGGGTGCTAAGATTAGTTATTCTAGGAAGTGGACATTTACTGCATACAGCAGTCTTTTATCTGCCTCTTGTCCTGAGGCAGCAATGACACAGTCTGTATATGTATAGTGAAAATCTCATCCTGTCACAACCTGTTATAAATTGGCAGTTATTACCTGAGCACTATCATCCTCCAGATTAAAAAGCCCAAAGTATGATCCTAGTATTACTTTTTTTTTGATTATGATTATTATTAGAGTATCGGATTTCCACACAGGATTCCATAGTGTTTCTCTTTTCCCATGATATTTTTATGCTGTTAAACTTTGTATTTTTTCTTCGCATAATTTGCCCTTACCTGTACTTTTCATTCTGTCATCCTTCAAACCTTGTAGCCTGGCAACACTGTATCCTGTTAATTATCCTTTCACCAGGCCTCTGAGATGTCTATTTTGTCAGGGTTGCTGTTTGTAACCAAAAAATTATTTTAAAAGCTTCTAGAATTGTTGTAGAAGGCAGCTTTTGTTAGTTTTGACCTTGGCTTAGCTTTCCCAGGCTAGTCAGCTGACATTTTAGGGAAACTGACTTGCCTTCTCTATTTCTGTTTATTTCCATTCTGGCCTTTTCCAAGATATGATGCATATCATTCAGGTTATACTGCCAAGTTGAATCAATCTGAACAAGGTGCTTCTCCATGCTTGTCAACATTTTCCCAGTTCCTAGTTTAAATTATCTTGCATGACCTTCTTAATTTTCATAGGCAGCAGTCTGTCTCTACCTTGATCAAAATAAAACCTGTCCTTCCTTTATGGCTTCCTTCTGTCTTAAGTTTCTCAGTTCCTAATGAACTGAAGTACCTGTAATGGCTACACTGTGGTCTTACCCATGTACCGCAACTCTGTATCCTTGCCTATCTGCCATGTCTCATGCTCTGGAGCTGAAAGCACTTTGGAGAAGGCCATCATGAAAATCCTAACTTCAGTCTTCTATTAGGCAGTCCAAACAGCCACCCAGAACATCACCCATGTACTTCCCCAAGGCACTGGTATTAACCCAAGTCTCATGGATTCTCTCACGCACCCTCACATCGACACCAACTCTGTAGCATCTCAATAAGTAAACATCAGCTGTGTACCTCTCCTCTTTCAGCTGTAGTTTTTCAGTGGCTCTCAAAAGAATCTCCCTATCTCCCCAAAGAGATTCTTGCACAGCATGCAAATACAAAATGAGCACCAGCAGTCAATGCTAGTGATGTGCTAGAGAATTATTTCAAATACCATTGCATCATAGAATAACTGGCCCTTTAGGTAAATTGGGAAATTTATTATAAACAAATACAAGTTAAAAAAAATATGTAAGCAAGAGAGACACCAATTTTACAAAGGTTGAATTGCAACACATTTACATCATTAGATACAGGTATTTATACTAAAAATTACTTAGTTCCAAGCAGATTGAGTTTATGCAAAATACAAAATACCAGCTCTCAGTTCTCTGAATTCTTATTGTATTTAAAGGACACAATAAGTGGACGGCTATGAGTAGTGATATCTCTTTTATCAGTGTGCCGAAGGTGATCTTGGCATGTTTTTTAGTATGTGATTTACTAATGGAATGAACCTACAAAATCAATTAAAGCATTTCATTCATAGTACTTCGGTACAATACCTAATACACTTTACCTACTGTACAACACAAGGATGACAGTTTAATTGCTAAAAGAACTTTAGTTATTTTACTACTTGGATTTGAATTAGATCCAAAATTAAAAACTAAAAGTCCATTTCATTTTTAATTCACAGGAACTTTCAAATATTAATTAGAAACATTTTATTTTTATCATTCTAATAAGCAGTATTTAGCTTTTAACCATTTTAACTATGACTTAAATATTGAAAAGAAGTCAAACAAGGTGAAAGTGTTTTGTAGATCTGAATTCAGATAACTTTGAAAAGCATTTCCAACCCTTTTGAGATACAACTTTATTTAAGCCATCTTTTACCAAAACAGAGATTCAATTTAGAACTTTTCATACATATATATAGACAGGAGACTGGCTGTTTGATTTAATAGTTATATTGCTGGAATGCCAAATTTAATTATTTAATTTATTTAAAATTTTTGTTTTATTTTATCCCACATAGACAAGGCATATTTTTTGTATGTTGAATGTTAAAAAGAAACCAATAAAGGCCAAATTCTCCTACCAACTCAGTATTCACAATCTGGAAGAATTATTCTCTGGTGGGCAGGGTTTCAAAAGTAGCTCTTTAACTTCTGTGTCTGGGGTTTTTTTTTCCCTCTTAGCTGTTTGAATTAATTTTGATATGGAGTAAGAGTGTCTGTATCCAGGGTGGGAGGAAGAGGTTGCAGAACCTTTATTTTGTGCCTCCAGCATTCTGAAAAAATACATGCATGGAGTTTACATCTGAAGTTGTATAAGTGACACTCACAACAGTTTCCTGAGAAAGGATTCAACACAAAACTTTTCTGCATATTAATACTTTTCTGGGTAGCTAGAAAGTCTGATTCTGAGTAGCCCTGTGCCCCCTACCACACCAATGCATGTACAAGATGATCAGCCTACCGGGCTACAGGCATCCTATTCTGTAAGAAAAAAAAGCCAACCCCAAACTTTCTATGTAAGAAAGCTAGGAAAACAGTTAATAAATAAAAAAATAAAAAAGCAATCACTCTTCAGGGATGTTATGTCATAATCAATGGTTTGATGATTTTGGTTTTTGTCCTAATTTACGCACCTCACTCTCCATCAAAGTCCACACACCTTGTGGAGCTAAAGTCTTGGGCACTCTGTTTTCCCTCTCCTTTCATCATTGTATAAATAATAGTTGAATTTACTTAGACAAACTTGAGATATCAAAACAGAAGGCATCCAGTCTAAACCATTCATCTCATGCTCTCAGGCAGACCAGAGGAACTCCCTATGAAAGAGTATATATATTTCATTTGACTAAATAAGTAAGGCAACTAACTAAGCTCAGTCTAGGTTGTACAGTTTAGACAGTAAATTTGAGAGGGGTTGTGTCCAGAGACTTTTCATATAATTTTTAATGCAGTTTTCTTTAGCTGAACAACTATCATTCCACAGTAGAAGAAAATCCAAAAACTACAGAGGGGTGTTGTAAGGAGCTGATTCAGATTGTTTCAACTTGGCTGTCTCAAAACAGTCTCAATTCTTCTCACTTCCAGCACTCCATTAGGGCCACTTCCATTAGCATCCTAATCCCTTTCCAGAGGCTTGGTTTATTGTGAGGAAAACATTCATTAATCATTGCATTTTACCTAATCAATTCTTCTGTTTTCAAAAACATTCTGATTTAGGTATGAGAATTTCTAGGCCCAGCAGATAATTTAAAGAAGACTATGGACATTTGGAAAAGAGAATGCTAGAGAGAAAAAAATTACAAAGTTGCAAGATTTTTGGTAATTTTAATGTGAATAGCAAGAAAAAAGTATTAAGCAAAGCTCCATGGCCTTCCATCATCCTGGAATGTATGGACTTAAATTGCAGCAGACACGTAAGACACTTGCTATGAAGTTTAATACTTGCAGGGTCAAAGTTCTTCAGAAAATCAATTCCCATCTCATAGAACAATCCTGGAGAAGCCAAGTCTTAAAATTTGCTTCAAAAATTTAAAACAGAAAATCACACGAAAACTTTGCTTCTTTAATTCCATCAGTATCAAAGGATTTTCTGCCTTGCTGTTTACTTTTCATCACCTAGTGCCACAGAATAAATGAATCAGGGGCATATGGTGCCCTCAGATTTCCTGTCAATGAATCTGAGAAAATCATCTTACTGTTTACTTTTTTCAGCCAACTTCTGATTTCATTGACCTCCAATGATTCCTAGAGAATGTGATCATTATGAGAGTTTCCTTTCATGAGAAGTTGATTGAGTTACAACTAAGCAACAGTAACCACTAAAATGATGTGTATGGCAGAATTTTCAAAAAGTCCTTTACATCCAAATAAAAAGAGTTCCCCAGAGATACAAAGCAGCTAAACAGAAAACCAAATTCAACAATGTAGGGCCCACTCATGCAAAGCCATTTCTGGCCTATCACCAACCTTGCTTGCCTTATTACACCAGAGAAATCTTAAATGTACAGTTCTTCACACTAAGGTCACAGAAATTGCTGTCAGAAAGTGTCAAGAGTGTTAAAATAACATAAATTTTGAATGGCAATTAAATGACCACAAGGCCAACCAACTTGGAAACCAAACATCTCCTGTTGTGCATCTGCCCTTTTACAACATAGCAGCATCACAGATATTACAGAAAACTGGAGCACATTTCTCTGATTAGCTTAAATAGAAATTGTCACATTTCAGGTTCTTGGACAAGATTAAGTTAATGGTCTTGCGGTGATTTTTTTTTTTTTTTTTTTTTTTTTTTTTTTTTTTTTTTTTAAAAAAAAAGAAACCAATAAAA